>JBBPMJ010000500.1:0-24660 GCA_038090255.1 Austroboletus niveus | reverse complement strand
TCCACCCCGTCTTTGAGAAATTTAAGCAAGACTGCGAGACCATCAGGGCCGAAAAAAAGGATAACAAGCTCATCCGGGAGCTCGCAGGAAAGATGGCAGATTTCCCGGTTGATGAACTCAGCCGTCAAAATATATTCATCGACATACTCCAGAAGAACTACGAGATAGGCTTGCAATGCAAGGACCGTGCGATCGGAGAGTTTAGGATGGACGGCTGTATTTTGGAGAATGGTCACTGTTGTGTTATTCTTGAAGTGAAGAATGAAGGCCCCCTAGAAGAAGCGCGCAATCAGGCCATCAGATACTATCTGGAGGTAACGAGAGGGTTGGCTCCCAGGTATACAAATTCATGTCTTCCTTGCCTTTTGGTGGTGGTTTCAGGTTAGTGGTTGAGATGGATTATTATTCTTTTTATTCGGTAAGCTGATTGTCGTTTACACAGGGCCGACGATTGCCTTCTCGGGTGCAGCGTGGAACTTCCGACCGGTCATATCTAAAATTTCATTGGCCGAGTTCGATTTTCACCAGTTCGAGAATGATAAGCAGAGAAGCATGACGCGTCATCTGGCAGCGTTTCGGAAAGCGGTCGACACGCTTAAGAAATACTACCGGGAGTTAAAGGAGTCGAATACGTCTCAAGTACCCATTGCGTCGGAGCCTTCCAACAACCCACCTGGAGGCGAGACGGGCACTCAAACATCCGAATCTGTGCGTGAAGTTGAAACTGCTCCTGAATCCGAGTCTATGGCCAACCCAATTCAGGCGCCATCTCAAGCAGACCCGGAATCCGCCAATGTGCCAGAGGCTTCCAATAAGCCACCTGAAATCGTGAAAAATCTTCGATCGAGGAGGATCATAATGACGAAATCCAGCCCCAAGTCTTCGAACAAAGCAAAATCTGAATCCAAGGCTGCGTCTAGATCCACTTCCAATATCAGGACTGGTTTTAACCTTAAAACCACAACGCTTTTCCCGTACCCAACAAGCTACGAACGAATTAGCGATGGCGAAGAGATCAAATTCAAATACGACGGACACATCGACGAGGGCAGGCTCATCTTTTTCGGAACGGAACTCGAGAGTCAAGATCGAATCTGCATTAAATTCTGTCATACATACTCGCAGGATGCTCATGAATTCATGGCGGAGGAGGAACACGCGCCAGGCCTGCGAGGTTACACGCAGCTTGTGGGCGAGTTCATCATGGTTGTTCAAGATGCGCTGATCGGTTACCAAACTCTCGCGGACGCGGCGGATGCTCAGCGGCCTCTGTCGCAACAAGTTTACAGCTCCATGAAAGAGGCACTGAACAGGTTCCACGAAGCTGGCTATGTGCATGGGGACATTCGTGATGTGAACATCATGGTGTCCGAAACGAACGAGAATGATTTCAAGTTCATTGATTTTGATTGGGCAGGCTTGGAAGGAGAGGCGGTATACCCAGAGAATGTCAATAACGTGGAGATCACGCGGCCTAAGGGTGTTGAAGACGGGGTGGAAATTTTGGAAGAGCACGACAATTGGATGTTACGACAGCTGAGTCCAAAATTGACCGGGACGTAGAATTTTTGTATTGTAATGTACGATATGTAATAGATAGGATGGGAGTGGAGGTAACGAATCATGACGTGGTCGATTCGATTTCGTTTCTTCTCTGTTAGCGATAGCGCTCCGAGATTCGAAAACCCAGAATGGTCCGGCTTTATCCTCTCCGCTCAAGATTCGGATCGTAGTAGCCATCCTGCGATACTAACACAGCAATCGTCCGACTCAAAGATAATTGTTCGATCGAATCCTTCAATAAGTTTAGCGTGTGCAATTGCAGCCAACGACGTGAAGCAACTCGGGTTTCGTGAAATTTTGTATTATAATGAACTTCGTCGTGATGGTTAACGACCAGCAAGTATGGCGTGATATCTGCACATTTAATCCACCGCGGTTTTCGGGGCCCATCGCGTTATGTAAGGATGCCCACTTTTTTTTAAATGGCCACTGCGTTTTTCGCGGCCACCTCAAATTATTTTTATGGTCATCGCTTTTTTTTTTGAGTAATGTTGTTCTGGCCCGGCTTTGGCTCGGCCTGGGTGTGCTTTGATTCTACTTATTCCAGCCCCGAGCCATAAGCCCTGAAAGCTTGACTTCAGGGCTTTGACCTGGCTCAGACCAAGGCTTTAGTACCAATTAGAGTAGTATAAATTTTAAAGGTAATATGTACTACAGATTGCAAAGGGATACAAAAGGTGATAATGTTGGCGTTATTGTGCTGGTCACAGATCTGTCATTGTGGTCACAGCTTGGCTCATCCTCGTCATGACTGTGTTGTTGCTAAGGATGTGCTTGCGTTGCCTGCAACCTTGTCCTTGTCTTTGTCATCGCTGTGTGGTGCTGGGAACACCCTTGCATTGCCCGTGCCCTCACCATCATCATCATTGTCGACATTGTTGCCGTGTAGTGACAGGCATGCACTTGTGTTGCTTGTACCCTTGCCATTGTCTTCACTGTGATGCTGGGGGCGCACCTTGTGTTGTCTGTACCCACATCGTTGTCATTGTCACCACTGCTGTGGTTGCCCACACCCTTGCCATCATTGTCACTGTGTGGTGCCAGGCGCGCCTTTGCATTGCCTGCGCTCGCATCATTGTCGCCATGTTGTCACCAGGTGATTTGTTATGCTCGATGTGGTCTAGCATAGGCCTGCAGAGGTTCGAGGGCTTACTGTCGCTATACAGCTGACAGGACGAGAGGCCTGACAAGGGGGTTCCTTGACAGGGAGGCTAAGGCCGGCATAAGACTAACGCCGGGTCGAAGGGGTCCGCTCAAGGGTCTTCCTTGGCAGAGGTTCTGAGGACCGAGGGATCAACGGGTCTTGGGGGCATCACAGGACTAGCGATGGATCAAGGGTTCAGAGAGAGCATCCACTCAACAGTAGGACAAGGACTGGGGGACCCGAGAGCAATTCCAAGATACTAGGTAAATTGCAGGAGGTCTAAGATAGCGAATACACCTGAGTATTGAAGGTTTATATACGTGAGCCAAATGGTTAAGGGTAGGTCAGCGGAAGAAGGTGAGTCAGCGATGGAAAGCGATGGAATCGCGAAGAAACTGAGTCACTATGGAATGGATGCGATGGCATCAGATAAGTATTGGTGATACAACTGCAGATGAGTCATGCTAAATAAGTAAGCGATATTGCAAAGACAATGGTAAAAGAAAGGACCCAAGTGGGGCTCGAACAGCGAGGGTCAAGGTCCTTTGGTGTACAGGGTAAGCGAGGTAAAGAAAAGAAAGAGGGGCCCAATGAATCATAACATGATTGGGTGATGTTGGGGTGCCCTTGCATAGCTCGCAGGTCCACTTCATTGTTGTCATCATGTGGAGTAGGGGTTGCTCACATTCACACCATGTCGTCACAGTATGGTGTTGGGGGTGCCTTCGTGTTGCCACCCCCACGTCGTCGTTGTCATCGTCACTGCTGTCACCATGTGATGCTGGGGACACACTTGCATTGCCCATGCCCATGCTGTCACCATTGTCATGTCAACTCTGTGTGGTGCTGAGCGCACCCTTGTGTTGCCCACATTTGCATCATCATTGTTGCCATGTCAGTGTGGGGTCGTTGTAAGCACGCTGGCTTACCTAGGTCCCATAACTAGTACATATACCTCCGCAGTACTGAATACTAGTCATTCAGTATTCTGCCTTTTGGTGTAATGGCTAAGCGTGTGGTGGGCTGGTCTCTTACAGTCGTTACCATGTGGTGCTGGGTGCACAATGCACCATTGCATTGCCACTTGCTCGCCACGTGGCATGGCTGCAATGTCGACATCTTATTGTTGTCACCATGGCTGAGTGGTCGCAGTCATGGCTGCATTGCCTGTGTTCATGGCTGCAACATCCATCATCGAGGCTAGCCAGCTCAAAGTCACGAGCAGTGACTTTCACTGGCTAGCCAAGCCGTTGGCTGGCCATGGCAACACTAGTGATGACCCTTGAAAAAAAAGTTGGCTGTAAAAAAAAAAAGAGGTGGCCCTGAAAAAACATGATATGGGCATTAAATTTTTTTGAGGCAGTTGAGAAAAATGCGGTGGGCCATGAGAAAAATGCAGGCATCCTTACATAACACGATGGGCCCCGAAAACCATGGTGGATTAAATGTGCAGATATCACGCCATAGCAAGCACCCTGTGATGCCATTAACTGACAAAGACCAGTCTGACTTCTCCAATGGTTGAAGCTTCAATCCCTTCCAGGTTGATTAGATGTGCTAGGAGAAGCAATGGCATGAGACAGGGTACATTTCTTAGCCTAGGACAAAGTTATTATGCAACTGTGCATCCTGATGACTTCTTTGAGAGCTCCTACTAAGTAACTAATTTGTTGTATGGAACAGGCTTTGGAGCTACTATAGAGTACTCACTAGAGAAGGTCAATTGCCACACACAACACATAACAGTGGAGTTAGTTGGCATGGCAATGCCATATATGGTACAAGGGGCCAGAGCTCAAGAAAAAAAAAGTCATATATCATAGAGTTAACCCCCAGAGGAACATTGAGGACATAGATTGGTTGTACATATATAGTACTGTAGCAGGGGAATACAAGCTAGTCTTAACACCTTGGTATGGTGGAGCAATTGTTTCGGACATCAACCAACTCAGCCAAACAGCTGAATTTTACCCTCCCTACATACCCTTTACATAGCGGAGTAGTGGGATTAATCTCATGATATTTTATGCTTGTTTTTACTCTCCGGGTATAGCTAACCACACTCGTCAACTAGACGCAGCCAAGAGGACGAATGGACGTACTTTTCCAGGATTGAATAGGTTTAGCGGGTCGATTGCCTGTTTCACCGTCTTCATGAGCTCCACAGTGTCCTCTCCGAGTTCCTCGACAAGATGCTCTGTCTTTCCGACCCCAACGCCATGTTCGCCTGTACCTGCAGACAGTCAAATCACACACGGAACAGATCTAAAAGAAGGGACATACACGTGCCGTCCATAGCAATAGCGCGGTGGATAAGTCGGCGAACTGCTTCACTGACAGTTTGTAGTTCCTCATCGTTACGGAAGAGAAGCAGTCCGTGAAAGTTGCCTTTAATCCGGTCCACGTCAGTGTGCATTCGACATCTTCGGAAGGAACATACCGTCTCCGACATGCCCGACGATGGTTGATTTCAGTCCAGACTTGGCGAGGTCTTCTTTGGTCTCGTACACAAGCTGAGGAAGTTTGGAAACCGGAACGCTATAGGCGTTCTATCAATAAAACTCTTACTAGAGGATGAAAGATCATTACCATACGTCTGTTGTCCAACATCTCGCCCCAGGATGAGATGCCAATGTAGACATGGGTGCATACTTTCTATTTTCCCAGATAGTGTCTGCTTCTTGGTCTGTTGCTGCAAATTCAAAGCGGGTGCTCCCGTGCTTCCGAACAATTTTTTGAACGACGCGGGAAGTTTCAGTAATAGACTCAGGAGAACCTTGAATTTTGAAGAAAAGGGTATCTTGAACCGGGTAGGATTTCTCAACTATGCCGGCCGTGTTGATGGCAGACATCACTAAGGAATGTTAGACAAATTTCCTTTGAACAAGATAGACGCTGACTGTGATCATCAAGCAGCTCTACACACTCTGTGGGCGCTATCAATGGTCGGGTTCGTATGAGATGAATGGATACGAACGTATATGAGGACCACAAGGTGTGTTGAGAATTTCTTGAACAGCGCTAACAGCCGTCCTGACGTCCGGAAACTGTGCCATTGCGACCGTTGTTGGTACGCGAGGCGTAAGGCGAAGCGTAGCTTTTCCTCTTTCAGCAAAACATAAAAAACGTAAAAATATTTCACCTTCAGTTACAATACCTAAAGTACCCTCGGCACCAATGAAGAGCTTGGTGGTGTCAAACCCGGCGGAAGATTTGCGGGCTCTTTGACGTGTTTTGATAACTTTACCAGAGGGAAGCACGACTGTCTGTTTACATTCCAGCATACAGCTTTGAGCAGAAGAAGCGGAAATCAACACGTACAACGTTGAGGAACCATTCCGCCTTTGCAGTACCATATCTAACTGCATTGGCTACAAAACATCGGCATTCTGCTGAGTAAGAGAGACTGCGCAGAAGCCCACTTACTGCCGGAACACCCCGTGCCAATCATTCCGCCTATCGTCTTCCACGACTGTCACGAGTGACCTTGATTGCGAGAGAGACAACTCACCGCACCTGGTCCCGGGTCAAGCTGAATGTACGGCATCAAGCGGGGCCAATGTAACATTTGGAATGAGCTTACAGGAAAGAAGAGCGGTATACCCTTTTCCTTGAGAACACGATTTATTTCTTCCCACCGAACACCAGATTGGCAGCGAAGGTCACCGTCGGCCTCTGTAAGAAGATTCTAGTAGCTGATTCGGGTCCATTTGAGTCGAGCACAGGAACGTACCATTTATCTCCAATATTTGGTCCATGGCAGACATGTCGATGCATATACTACCCGATGAGTGCTATAGAGACATGGATCAAGACACGGGATGGAATACGAGTGGGTGCACGTACGCCACTGAAATGGCCCTCTAGACTCGTAGCCCCGCTATATGGAACAAGAGGAACCCTGTACTTGCGGGATATATTGACAACCTTGACGACATCTTCTGTGGACTTGACGCGGACGACGACAGAGTGGGGTGAGCTGGGATGGTATGAGTTTCGGGAGGAGCCGTGGAGTTCGAGAGAGTCCTTGTTTGTCTGCACGCGATCTTGTGCAGGAAAAGCGCGACGGAGATCTCCTATGGCCGTTTCGACATCGCGTGTGGAGCCATACGAGGAAGAAAGCGTGACGGGGGCAGAGAACGCGTCGTTCCGTTGAGAATAAAGACCCAATCCAAGTGCACCAAAAGTGAAGAGGGCACCAGCGATAAACTTTCCTGTGCGGATTCTGGTGGGGCGAGATGTGGCGAACCTTCGGACGCCCGAACGCACCGACGACAGTGCGAGACGATGGGCGAGCATGACAAGCGTTTTAGAGTCTCTCGGCGTTAACATGCATAATTATCGTCTGTACTTATAGTCATAGGGCATAGGGCATATGGTAGTAACTGTTTCGAATCTGTCATACCTGTCATACGTTGCCTCTTTGTCACATACATACCACGTAGAATCGATCATCCATGTCGCGTCAGGGTGGAAAACTAAAGCCTTTGAAGGTCTGTCTCACTCCACGTCGCTTTCGATGGCATCCACGATACGTTCTGTAGGCTCCCAAGAAGGAGAAGAAGGAGAAGGACGATGACGAGGACAAGGCCTTGAAGGAAAGGAAGAAGGCCGAGGAGGCCGAACTCAAGGCTGCAAGAGATAAAGGTACGGATGATCTCGCTACGGGGTCGCTTGGATCTCATCGCTGTCGTCCGCGTCTGTCCACAGCTGCCAAAGGTACGAACACACGTCTCGGTCTCGCGCTGCTGCTGATCTACTTATCAGGCGGTCCACCCGGCGGTGGAATCAAGAAGTATGTCGAATCTCTTATTCAGTGGTTGGTCGGGGCAGACATGAACGTATTCTCAGGTCGGGCAAGAAATAGTAGAGCAGTCGATGTATTCTGTTGTTCGTTATCGATTACCACGATAAGGTCCATGCCTCCAGGCTGGCGTGTTGAGCTCGATCGCGCTTGGGATGTGCGCTCGCACTTGTCTGTGCCCGTCCTCGTCGTTTACATCGATCTAGGTTCTCGGCCCGTTTCCAATCCACGCTCGCGAACAGCACTTTCTTTCCCCCGCATACCCTCTCGACCGTGAGCACATTCACTCTTCAGCTCTCGTCCTTTCTCATCCTTGTCCAGTCTCCTTGCCGATATCGACCGCAACAAAATACCCCAGTTCGCTCACGCACACCGCATACGCTTCATGGTCGCACACAACAGCAGATCCCCATGGCACTATCCACGTATCGCACCCTTCAGTCCCTTGGGATCAGATACGTGCAACGGAAGGTTGGGCAGGTCTTCAACATCTAAATGTGCTGCGCAGTTGGCTGTCTGTCCTTCCTCCTTCCGACCTCGCTCGAGATTCGCCGGACCCCCTACTCCGCACGGAACTTTTACAGGGCGCCCTTTTTACAATTCTACCGCCACCCGAATCTCCACAAAGGAAAGTCTGGGTCCCAGAGTGGCATTATGGGAATATCTACACGCTGGAGAGGGCTCCTCTACAAATAGTCAGGTTACCGGTGTCTCCCACCAAGAATAACAAGGAAACGAGATACGAGGTGATCATATGTGCTCCATATGAGGTCTGTCTCTCTCATCTTTTCCCTTTCTCGAGGCTCACTTGACTCTAGATACGCCTCTTTGGCGACCCATCTGCATACTCGTCCACACATCCAATATTGACACTCAATTTCTCCGTCTCTCTTCAGTTCCCGTGCTCCCCAATCCCCTCACATCACCCCATCGAGAACATACCACTTCAACATGTCCTTCCAAGCTCTGTAATTCCTCATGTCGTCGACGGTACACCCTTTGGAAATGCAGTTGGTATTGGGGTCCAATGTCTCGATTTCAGGAACCAGACAGAAGATGGACAAGGGTACTGGTCGGTCGTTCGTGCGGATCTCGTTCACAGCTCAACAAGCCTCCCACTCTCACTGTCTGTTGCGCTACTCGACGAGGTGCCCGTGCGTATCGCGCCAACTCAAATCCGCATCATACCTCTCCAGTTACGTATATCTCCGCTCGAAAGAATACCACGAGAAGTCGACCAGTTGGACATCGAACTTTCATGCGTATCCTCGATGTCCTTCTGCCAGAATACCACAGAAAAAGCTGCACCTGGTAAAGTCCAACATACGACCCAGGGTACACTCGTCCTTCGGACTACTCTCCCTCTAATTCACGTTCCACTTTGGACGGAAGAGAAATACATTCCTATCCAGGCTTCCTATTTCTTTGCGAAATCGATGCCAACCGCGTTTTTTGTGAAGCCTCCACAGAAAGCCTTCGATAATAACCATTCTGACCTTGGACAGCATGGCAGGACTGGCATCAGCAAGTGCAGAGGTAACGAACCAATTCTTGCGCTTCGTAAGTCCATGGTTTATAGTATTGTAATTCGTCTCACGTATATATTTAAGATGGTGCCGGAGTAGACATCCTCACGCAATCGTTCTGGATGGGCTCTCTTCCGCGGCAACAGTATGCGTGGGTCGTAGTGCCACAGGGACGGACCGCTTGGGTAAGTTTGCCTTGACTTTGTCCAGAACTCGTCGTCCAAACTTATTCCAATCGATAGGGTTTCGATTGGCATGGTCCATCGGCAACCGATGCATTAGCAGCTGTCCCTGCTCTGTCGCACATTCTATCCAGCTCTGGTTCTGAACGATGGGTCAAGTGGAGCTTCGATGCCAATACGCGTGTCATTCTCATGGGTCATTCAAATGGCGGACAAGGTGCATGGCATATAGCTAGTAGATGGCCCGATCGCGTGTGCGCTGGTGAGTCCTCTCTCTGTCCCATAAACGTTTTATTGATTTTGGCCATCAGTCGTCTCAGCTGCTGGATACATCAAGTCACAAGCCTATGTATCCTGGTGTATGAGTCGGTTTGCACACTTTATTGACCCAGCATTGCGTGCCGTCCTCGACAGCTCTCTTACGCCAGACGATAATGATCTGTTTCTGGGAAATTTGGTTGGAAAGCCCGTGTTGGCGCTGAATGGGTGGGTTTAATTGACCATTGGGATACCGGAACACTCATCCATTTTACTACAGAGGTGCGGACGACAACGTCCCGACCTGGCATACACGTGAGCAAGTTGTGATACTAAAGACCTGGGGTCCCGACGCGGATGTGACGTGCGTGCAATCCTCGCGACACTTCTCTTTTTTTCCCGATTTACTCACCACCTTGGTTCGTGAACAGGTACCACGAAGATCCAGGGCGGCCACATTGGTATTTTGATATCCTGTCCAACGAGCGTGTGCAAGCGTTCCTAGATCGAGTCTACTTTTCTTCGTCGTCGTCGTCTGATGGATCGCACCCCCAGGGACACGAGAAAGAGTGCTTCACGCTGACAGTGGCAGTTCCGGCAGAGAGCGGATCACTGAATGGATATCAGATCCATGCATTGACCGTCCCTGGGTTGTGAGTACTTGAGTCACCACATGCCATTCATCCTGATGGCATTCCGCTGACAACGATGTCTAGGCTGGGTCGCCTTCGAGTGATGACCGCATCCAATAAAGACGTGTCCATACAGACGACGAATGTCTCGGTATTCTCGCTTGACTCGGTTGTGTTGACCGCACGTAGTGACGTCCAGGAAGCAATCGTGTTGACGATCGATAGTGATGATATATCCATCGACCTCTGCAGAAAAGACGACACGATCTTGTTCGTGAGGAACCCGCAACGCAAGACACCTTGGAAGGTATGAATGAAACACCTCGAACCGTGACCGACGATGGACCACCTGCCCCTCAGATCTCGCCCCATCCACTTGAGGCCATCACACGTCTCCAAACGCCTCGCCAGCGCCTCCAATCCATTCTTTCCACGCGCGCCCCACTCACTATACTCGTCCCGTCCCTCCGAGTCTCACCAGAGCTCTCGGCTGCCCTTCGCATCGCACACGCCCTCGAGCTGTTCCACGCCCTCGAGACGCAGATCGTGAGCGCCCCCGAGGTCGAACGCGTCGACATGCGCGAGGGTAACCTGGTCGTCATCGGGTGCGCCGAGACGCCGCTCGTCCGGCAGTGGCTCGAACGTGCGGGCGGGTTATGGACGTACGAAGACGGGGCGTGGTCTCTCGGCGGCGTGGCACGCTTCGAGCGGCCGTCTTCGGGTGAGCAAATTTATTTATTTCAAATCATCGTTGCGATTTTTGGCGTTTTGCGTTCATGCCGCTCGCAAAAGCGATCTTGTTTTGCCAGCCACATCCGTACGACGTACGAGGCGTCGCGCTGTTTCTCCAGGCGACGGACACGTCGGGCCTCGAACGCGCCGTCCGGCTCTTTCCCATCCGCACCGGCGTACTCTCGCCCGACTGGCTTGTCATCGACGGCCGTGCGGACACGATCGGTGCTGCAGGTGTGCAAGGTGCAGGGTACGTTCTGCCCTTTTTTTTTTCGAGGGTGAAACATACTCGAGCTGTTGCAGTGTCTACGGCTGGACACACTCTGACCAACATGGCACGGGTACATGGATCTGGAATGAACGCATGTCATGGCTGGATTAACATACGACGCATACGACGCCATAAGTAGATAGATAGAATTCTTCTGTACATCGTATGGTATGGATCGTGACAAGATAAAATTTTGGCAAGAGTGAAGCAGACAAGGATCTCATAAAGAATCGGGGGGAAGAGCAGGGGGTGCGAGGGAACGAGAGTGTAAGAGCAACGCAGGAATAGTATAGTAATCACTACGGACCACTTGGCAGCGTGCGTGCAAGAGGGGAGGACGCCCGATATAATCAAAGTTCACGTGTTACACCTTGTTCAACACTTGAAGGGGTAGAAACTTGTTACAATACAGTGAGTTGCGGGTAGAGGAAGAGACGAGACAAGAATGAAAAAAAAGGAGGGAAAAAGGCGCCGGAAAGGAGGGAACCCAAAGAAAAACAGATATGTGCGACAGATAGCAGCGACAAAGACAAAGCGGGTCTAGGATTGATAGATGGACCTCGCGACCTGACCAAGACATTAGCAACCCCTTGAAGGGAACTAATCACAAAAGCACTCACACTCTCGAGAAGAATAGTGACCTCGGGGGCAACACGAATGAACTCTTTGCTCCAGAACTCGTATTTTTGGTTCCTAAGAAGCTCGATGAAGGTGACCAGAGCTCCCCATGGGTGAGGCCGGTGAACGATGAAGCGTTCCAAGAGAACGCGAGTCATCACCTCGCGGAAGCAATCGTCCTTGACCTCAACAAAGAGGTGGAGCAAGAGGGAAGAGAACCAGTGGGTATGGGCGTTGGGATATCGCAGGTGAAGTACCATGGAGCTCAGCAGGTGGTGTTGTCCTAGAATCGTACGTGAGCACACGGTCAAAAGACCAACGTCCTAATGAAGACTTACCTTCAACGTCTAAATTAGTAGCTAAGTACTGTAAAGCAACGACGCCAGGGTCACTTGGGACGAAGACAGACGACCCGCTGCGCGCCTTCGCCTGCGCGACCGACGATACTCCGATATACATTACCAAAGAGTTGATAAGGGAGAGATTGTAAGTTTCGGTAGAGCCTTCCGAGACCACGGACAACTTCAAGCGATCTTTGAGTGAAGCGAGGAAGGTGGGGGTGCCTCGGTTTAGGAGGTACTGATCCAAACCGTTTCTAAGATCAGCACTTTTAACGCCCGAAGCAAAGTCGGACAGGATGGGTGGAATGGGGCCCATTTCGGGGATCGAATCGAATTTGATGTTGCGCAAGTGGGGGTCAGGGAGGACGATGGAAAGAGGGAATGCGCTAATGATTATGTTGCGGAGCTGGATGCAGCGGGGAGGAATGATATCGCAAAGACTGAAGTAGTATTCGCTGAGGAACTCGGGGAAGTCGTGAAGGAGAACGAGGAGTAAGCGGAGGGTGCCTCTGTAGAGGTCGCGAGCAGCGAGTTGAAGGTCTGCTTCCTTGAGGAATGGTGCTAAAAACTTGAAGAGAGACAAGAGGAGCTTGTGGAATGCGGACCAACCCTCCCTGTTCTCCGACAAGAGCAACTTGGGCATGAAATGTCTGTGGGAAACTAGGCTCAGCCAAGAAAACGCGAAACCAGGGAAGTAGGTGGGCTGCAATGAGCTAAAGGTATCACTGCGACATTTTGATCAGCATTGCTACTACACGATTAGCATAAGCCTACCTGATGGCGGTCAACAGTTGGAAATATGCAGAACCAAGGTTCGCCTCCATTGCATGCAGATCATTGACAAGACTCGAGAAGAATCTGAAGAATGGCTTCTGCTGGAACATGACGCCTTGCTCTTCGTGCATGTTGGCCAAGACGAGAACAAATATAGACAATATTTTAGTCAAGTAGTGCACCTTTGCCTGGTCATTATTGACGCCAGACGCATCCCCATGGTACTTGATGATGTAGACGATCAAGCGAGACATCGCGTCCAGAGCTTGAAAAGCGAAATCAAACTCTCCAGCAGCGACGCATTTGAGGTAGCTGTTCACGCTGGAATCGGCGCAGACACGGAAGAAGAAAGAAGAGACGTCCTCGACCTTAAGGATACCTTGTTTGGTCAGTTGAGTGATGTACGGGACAAAAGCCTTTTCTGGGGAGGGCGAACGCTGGAAGATAGTAACCCATTGCTGAAACCAAGTAAAGAGCTTGTCCCTGAGCTGTTCAGTCTCGGGTTTGACTGAAGGCTGCCTGACGACAACATCAGTAACGACAGCGTTGTTTGGTCGTCTTACGACACCGTGGAGGTCGTCCAGAAGGCATTGAACCCTATTCAAAGAACGTAAGACGTGCCGACAACACATAGCGCAACAAGAATACATACTCTTCGTCGGCTTTTCCAGCCTGGACGAGTTGGCCCAAGACCTCAATGGTGTATGTCAACTGATTTTGGGATGCAACAGGCGGATCGCTGGATAGGCACTCTCGGACGAGGCCAGCTGCGAAACTCTGCAGAGTCGGGCGAGGATCCTGGAACAAACTCTTGGCCAGTTGTTGGTCCTGAAGAGAAGTGTTCACGAGTCCGCTGCGGAGAAGGGTGACGGTCACTGGAATATTAAGTTTGCGCTGCATCGACGTCAATACGAGCATAAGTAACATTTCACAAAGCACAGACCTCATCCTCGGCATACAAAAGCCAGGTGATCGCCTCCTTTGCCACATCCTCGAATGTATGGCATAATTGATCCAGCAGCGCCACATAGATTTCCCTGCCCAGCTGAGACGACGTCTTGTACAGCAATTGTACGATCTTCTGGGAAATCATCAACGGAGTGCGGAGCTTCTCTTGTGCAGACGTGGCAATAAACAGCACTTGGCGGACCAAATGGCGAATGTCGTGGTTTGAAGGAAGCGCTGAGAGAGAAGAGATGGGCAGCTGAACAACAAGGCTCTCCAAGTCTCTAATAGTGGCCTTGAACACTAGGTCAGTATGTGACAAGCCTATCGAAAGCTACTAGACAAACCGAGAACCGATCCATCGTCTCCATGTGCGTTACGTTACCCGACCCTTGCTCTGGCGCAGGTGAGCCAGTATAAACATTGGGAGGGATCTGCTCGGTACGAGAATATGCCACCGCGGAGCCAGGCCGGCTCATGGTAGGAGCTCGTCGCTTAGCATCGAGGGCTGTTGTTCCGCGTTAGTAGCACTACATAATAGTCGACGCAGCACTCACAGAAATCTTCATACACAGCAACCTGATGAGGCTGCAGACCAGCCGCCTTGAGACGCAAAGGATCAGGAAGGACCACCGAAAAGTTGGTAGGAGGGGCATTGGGGTCCCAAAACGCCTGGCCACTGCGAAGCTCTCTGTGCCTTCTTCGAACTTCGTAGGAAGTCGCGAACCCTTCATCGACATCTGCCACTGCGCGTTCCATAGCAGCCTTTTCTATGGCCGAACAGGCCACCTCCACATTGTCGGCTACAAGAATCGAGAGAACCTGCTCGGAAATCATTTGCTCGCTAAAACCATGGTCAACAAGAGTTGTGCGAAGGTGTCCACCGAGATTGCTTTTCAGGGGCTCCTTGCAAGTTACTAGAGCGAGACTTCCAGCGAGTTTTTGGGCCATCAAATGGCCAGCCTTGCGTAACCTATCCTCGCTGGGCTCCATAGCAAAGTCTTTGGTAACAAGTTCCCGAGTAGAAATGCCCGCAATCGTGACCGACCGCTCGACAACAGGCACAATGATCTAGCAAAAATCATAGCATACAAAAACCCTCGTAACAAAGGAATTGAACATACCTCGCGAACCGAACGATCGACAGCCAATTGGACAGCCCTCTTGAACGAGTGGTTCATGTGCAAAGGCGCGAGCTGGGGACTGATAACGACGCCAGATGCAAGCCCCACCAGAATCGACTCGATGTGCGCCCCAATGACCCTCTGGACTTCCGTAGTGGCGGCGGAACCGAGTGACATAACCTGTCCATCGCTCTGGATCCCTCCGCCCTCAAAACCCCCGATTGGCAAGGTGTCCATATCATTGACGTAGTCGGGGAGCACAGCTGCCGGGGCAGAAGCATCTGCTGTGGGTCGATTTCTGATAATCGTGGTTGCATCGACCGCGTCAAGATCGATATCGAGCCCTTTGCATAGCACTTCGATCTCAAACTTCAAGTTCAACTTGAGATCAGCGAAATGGTACAGTTCCACGAGAAGTGCCACGACTGCCATGAGCCATGGGTTCGGGGGCTTGAAGACCTCGGACTTCGAGCATGGCTCAAGTGTCTTGCATACAAACGGAATGGCGACGATCAACCGCCCGCTTTCGTAACCTTCGACGAGCAGTTCTTTGAAGGAAAGGTTCTTGTGACGGATAGGTGTGTCTCTTGCAAGAGTGATGGTTCCGAGCCAAGACCCGAGGTTCTTCAAAACGGCCCGCTCAGATGTGACCTGCATCGTTTTTTCGCTGTTGAGCATCGTGGCGGACTTGACAAACGTCTCCTGCAGGATGAGCTTGTTCAATCTTGGCTTCTCGAGGGCATCCAAAAAACGAAGATAAAGTTGATGGTTATTCGGCTCCGCGCTGATTCGTTGATCAACCAAATAATTGGCAAACCATCTTGCATAAGTATCGTCAAAGTAATCCTTCATCTCTGTAAGTTTCGTGTCGAAATTGCTCGGTGCAAGGTTGTTGACAATGAACAAAACCTTGTCAGACAATTCCTCGGCCGGCTTGACGATCTCGGTATCCATCTTGTCTGGCCGGATTGCTGTGAACACCGGAGTTGGATCAGCTACCTGAATCCTCAAGTCTCCATTCGACCCGTCCCCATTAGTGATTGCCCGGTGAATCGTAGCCGCAAGGTCCGGGCGAGCTTCCATCAAATGAGGAATACCCAACAAGGCCTGACAGAGGGGCTGCCATTCCGGAAGACGACTTTCAAACCGGGCCAGAGCTTGCAACCCGAATTTGAACAAATTTGTCTCGGGAGGACAGTTCAAGGCGTCGACGACGTAACGAAGGGCAATTCCAAACGGAATGAGGTCGACTAATTCATATTGGATGATGGAACCGAAGAGGTAACCGGTCATAGCAAGTTCGCGGGCAGGATAGTAGGACTGGAAGAATTTGTACTCGTCGAATAGAAAATGGAGCATGCAGGAGAAAATTTCGTGGTCTCTAGGGTCCGAAGAGGCTTTGCTGCGCTGAAGAAGGGCAATAACTTCATCGATACTTGTTTGTTCATCGTACATTTCCTTGTATATGGCGTCGACTTCAGCCTCGATCTCGGTCGAGTAGTTGACAACAGAAAAACCGGGTTCAGTGTCGATTCCAGGGACGAGGCTCATGAGGCGGGGGTGAATCTGCAGACAAGCATTGCGGACTTCGAGGCAATAGTCTATATCCTCCCGCGGCATTTTGGCAGAGCTACGCGAGTCACATTAGTATAAATTAAAGAACGAGAGACAACACGAACTTATTTCGAAGGGTGCGGAGGAAAATGGCGATAGTTTGAGGACTAAGCGGCATAGTGCGGCCATCTACTGCGGGATCTGACATCCTCGAAACCTTTTCGCTCTCCATCTTTATCTCCAGGAAATGAATCATGGAACGAAGAAACTCGGCACCATGAGTGTTAACATTGTCCGCAAGCCACTTGTCCAAATTCAGGTACTCTCGGCGAGAAGCCAGTGCGGCAACATCCAGAGCGAATGTAAAGGGCCGTGAGTCCAGAAGATTTTCCAGGATCTATTCAACAAGTTAAGCAAGAATTTGTACTAAAAAAATGACAATTTCTCACCTTGAGATCCTGCGCGACGTCCAAAATCCGAGTGATGTTAAGAGGACTCTCGTCATAAAAATCGCGAAAGGCGCTGAGAAGATAAGTCGAATCGATTTGCCACAACCGCATAAAGACAAGTTGGTGGTTCGGATGACCAGCCAGGAACATAGCCAAGAGCTTTCGGGAATACTCGAGACGAATGTCGCCCCAGTTTTGATCCTATAATCAAGATGAAATAACCATAAAGACAATCACGCGCAATGCCCCGTACCGGAACCTGAAGTAGACCCATGTGCACCAACTCCGCGCTGATCTTTAGCGCCTTGTCCAGCATATCGCGCACACAATTCCGAATGTCAGCGCTGTCCGAATCTGCAAGTCGTACGAGAACTTCAAAAAGATCAAGGGAATTCCATGTGTGCCCCTGAACGTTGGCGGCCAATGACTTGATGGTAGGACTCGCAGCCGCCACGTCTTCCACGGTGACAATCCTGTGCCCAGGCAAAGATACGAAATTAAAAGTGTCGGCGGGCAAGGATAAGAGGGCATCGAGAAGCTTCAGTTGATACAACGAATTTTTCCACGCTCCCCAGAACCCAGTCACCGCATGCGGATCTGCATCCCGTGGACAGTTGAGGAGAATGGCAATCAACAACTTCAACGTGGCGGTGTCGACTCCATGCCGATCGGACCAGTCGAATGCCTTGATGACACTGGCCCAGTTAAGGTTGATATGCTGCAAAAGCATGTCAACGACCCATACTATGCACTCAAGATTGAAACTCACAAAACTGCCCAAAGCCCTCACCAGAGCACCCACGTCGCACAAGGTCGTTCCCTCCGCAGCGAGGCGAGCCAAACTTGAAATGATCTCAACAACTTGGACATCCCGTGGGGGATTGGCATCAGAGATGCCAAAGCGGAGGAGGAGCGCGCGAACTGTATCGGCGTCATTGGTGATCTCCGGGCCGAGTTGGATCAGAGTCTGGACGAGGGATGCACCAGGCGGAAGGCTACACAAGTGGGTTCACATTAGTCACTTGCAGAGATATGAAAAGCATGCAGGTACCTCAACGTAGGGAAGATGCGCTGTAAAATAGGAGCGACTATTTCCGGTCCATACTTGGCTTGTGCAGCTGCGATGAGCGCCTGACGTTGGGTAGCATCCAGCACGGGGGTTTCCGAATGGGAGTCAGACAGCAGGTTTGACATGAGTTTTGCGATCTGCTGAGGGGAGAGATCGGCGTGGTCAAAGGAAGGATGTTTGCAGAGGGAGAGGACAGCGTTCTCAAAGTCGACACGGACGAGAGCGGCTGCCTGTGTGGCGAGCTCCTTGCGGGTAGAGCCAGCGACAATGGACGAGGCCAAGACGAGTCTCTCGAGCGGCCTGAGAGAAACACGATCTACAAATCGGAGCAGATCAAAGTGCCTGAAGATGTCCCCTTCGCCCTTGTCTACGCCGTCTCGGAATCGGTCTGCGAGAAAAGGGTCACGAGCAAGACGTTGAGTTTCCTGGACAAGAAGACGGAAGGTCAAGGCAGTTGAGGTGTCGAATGCTGAGGGTGGGGAAACCAAGGCCAGACGGCCTTGAGAGTGGACGATGAGACGGCGGATGAAATGGAGGTAGGTGTCAAGGCCGTGCTGCTCCGAGAGCTGAGTCGCAGAACAAAGGGATGGTTAGCGTGAAAAAAATGGGCTGACTGGATACATACCGAGCGTATTTCGAGCTGGTTCCTCTCGAAATTTTCCTCCGTGAGTGTCGAAAGGAGGAAGACAATTTGAGCCTTTACGATGGTGTGTATGTTGGCGTTTGGAGGGTTATCCATCGCCGACGACCTGGATGAAGACTCCGGGCGTCGATTGATGCTTCCACCAGCCGACGCCGTTTTGGATAAGGAGCGCTGTTGAAGGGTTAAACACGTAGGCCGGAGCGAAACACCAGCCTGGAACGGTCAATCAAACACCACACCAAAACTCACGGGGGAACCGGGAATTTACAACTCAGTCACGTCGGAGATCCAACTTATTCAATGCAACTAGTAATTCCGGATTCATTCCTAAAAAAGTATACAAAAAGGTAGGCATAGGTAACGAGCGTGGGCCCATAAGACATAGGTCATACTGGGCATAAGGCATAAATGAATGTATAGGCATCGCCGTTGACTGACCGGCACGCTGAGCATGACTCGTGGAGTGTCGCAGGCGGCAGGCGTCGCGGCAGAAGACGCGCTGAGGAGAAGCTGACCTACAGTCGTCGCGAGGGTTTGACAGTCGAAGTTCTCTTGGGGGACACGTAGATGCTTTCGCGCTCACAAGAGGGCTTCGCCGCTGAGAGACCGTGGTCAGCGCGTGAAGCATCAAGGGAAAGATCGACAGATTCAACACACTTTTGAAAATGGGAATCAATACTGGCGAAGAGTTCGGGTCCCCATTAGCATCGGGCAATGGCACGAGCGTCAAAATGTCGCCTTGCTCGTGCAGTGCCTTCAGCGTTGCATCGAGGTTCGAAAGCGACAATGACGCGGGCGAGGAGCACTTGTTCTCGGCCAATCTCACCGCTAGCAACCCGTCAGAACGACTCGGAGTGAGCGAGACGCGGTGTTACTCACATGTGATTTTAAGCGGACCTCTCGGGGGCGGTTTACTAGCACCCACCTTCTCTCGCGCGGAGGGAATGTAGATACATTTACGTCTGTAGTCTCGTACTATTATTTCTGAGACGCGAGATGTCAATAACAGATGCCGCCAAGAGAGGAATCGACGAACTCTTATTAGGTTTAGGCGTAGAAGTGATTACCGAGAAACTCAGGTCATCGTCTGAGCAGTTGAACGCGGGTTTTATTGTCAAGAGGTTCTCGTCCTCTATCCACCTCGCTTGTAAAGCAGCGTCGAGTGCTGTCAAGGAAGATGACGTGGGTGACATAGTTGGAACTAACTTCTCAACTACTGCTCATTGTCAGAACAAGAGGCAAAGTTGAATAAGCGCCAGATTACTCACATGCCGAGTCCGATAAGGGTCGAGACATCACGACGGGAGCAAATTCGACATTTTTCGGCTGTTTCGTCTGGGTCGCAGACCCCCCGGGTAGACGACCAGCTGTCTTGACGTCTATCAGGAAACCGGTGAGCATGAGTCAGAACAGTGTAATTACCGATCGACGTACCGTTGGGTGAGCCACCGTCGACACCAAAATGCTTAGCAGGACTAGGGAAAAGTTTTTGCCGCGGTTCCGGTAGCATCGACTTGCGAAGCTTCGGAGGGGCGGGGGCCTTGCAAGGCGATCCTGCAACAGGCTGACGCTTGTTGTCTGGAGTCGCCTTTATCTTTCCCTTGACGTCCGGAGACTGTCCAGTACCAAGCTGGAATAGCGGGGTATCTTGGAGCGTCGGCGTCAAACTATCGCATGACTTGTTCTCTTTACCATTGCGCTTCGCGGGTATAAGGCGACCCATGGGTATCGGAGGTAGGGGTATAGTGGGTTTCGGGGGTATCTTGTCGGCGCGCAACCGACCAGCATTTGCGTGCGCAATGGTGAGAGGTTCCTTGTTGATCCCGGTATTCGTGACCGTAGTTTCTTCGGCTTTGTTTATAGCTACAAGACGTCTTGTTGGCGCGAAGGATGGTATAGGCAGCTGCGGACGTACCATAGTTTAGAGGCGTGACTGGCGAACCACCCGACGAAGTCGGTACTCTGGGTATATCTTGAGAGACTCTAGTGTGTGCGGCTGAACTTCGTGCAACGACAGGAGGCAGAGGACACAAATTTCATGTTCCAAGGTGCAAACGTCAGCCTCATCATGCGCAAAGAATAGACACGGTACCTTCTCCCTTTCGATCCTCCTTCTGCTGAGTGACACTTGTTAGGATCCTTGTCTTCCGGACTTCCTTCGCAGCGGGGCTGGTAGGTGAGGCGTCGATAGGCGTGGATCCGGTCTTGAGCGCGGCAAGCTCTGCCCGAACGCCCACTAGCTCCGCCTCGAGGAGACTGACCTTGAGCGTGTTGTCGGCCCTGACCCCGGTAATCCTCGCTCCTTGACACTCCATCGAGTACTGGAGATGCTTGACAGACTGACCAATACTCGCAAGTCCGTCGTCAAGTTTGATGTCGTCGAGCTTGGCGATGAGTTCCAGAATTGTCTTCTCGTACGACTCCGTCGCAGCGCGGTGCGAGAGCTCGAGAACCGCGACGCGATCTTCCTGGGAGGCTACTTGTTCACGTAATGCGCTGACTTGTTGCACCAGTTCGATTTCATGGCCTTGGGGAACTGTCCGTGCTTGTACGCCTTCGACCGCAGTGATCCGATCCTTGAGCGAGACGACGTCCGACGCAACAGCGGCGAATTGAAGGAAGAGCGTAACGACCAGGTGGTACAACCAAGCGAAACTGGATTGAACTGTGCCAGACTTTGGAGCGTCGTGGCCGCCGGTCGTATCAGCCCAGTCGCCGTCGAAGCTGAAGGTCGGGGGACCGGGGAGAGGCGGGATGCGCGCATCGGTGAGCGCAGCCTGGGGCTGGTTGAAGGGAACCAGGGCTTGGCTCATACCGTCAGGCGATGGCGTCTGGAAAAGACCGATGTAGTGGCACATGGCACAGGCGAACGCGAGAGCGCTCGAAAGCGTAATGTGGTGGTTTGAAGTAGCCATAGGGAGAGCAGGATAGCGTTGATAGCAGTGGAAATACAAGAAGGAGCGGCAGTAGGAACTGAAGGAAACGGTACTAAGACTGGCCTTTATATATGACAGAGGTAGGAGGCTGACACCAGTAACTTCACCGATCCAACTTCCGAATTCCATCTGGTATAGCAACTACGTCATCAGATCGGTGGCTGACTTCAACAAAAACCCACCAACCGACAGTTCGGTATGGAGATGCTCGTGTCATAAGAGTGGATAACCTATGGGGAAGTGATCATGTAAGTAATGTTTGCAATGTCACATCTACGACGTCATCAGTGCCCAACACATGGCCAGCGACCTCACGCTCGATGTCCGATCTGAGAAAAGACGAAATGTGTGTAGAATACGAAGTATGAACATGAAAATACACGACCGCCCACCAACGACATGTACAGCTAGCTCTGTGAAGGATATTGTCCTCCTTGTGATGCCTGCGTCATCGTCGTCCGCTGTACGAAGGCGAAATCGAGGTCGCGTGTCAGTAAGAATGACGTCATTTGTCAACCTACACGGAAAAAACCCCACCTGCATGAGTCTCAACGCTTGGTCCATTTGTTCCTGAGTAAAGTGTTGGCCGGTAGGTACCACTGGCAAATAATGGGCCGTAATGCCGCCGGGTGGGCGGGGCATCGCATTCCCAGCCATCTGCGGTGATGGCATCGGCGGTTGGGGCTGGGCAGATGGTGGACGTGGAGAGCCAGCTACAGCAACGTTCGAAGGAGTACCAACAGTTCGAGGGGGAGAAGCTTGTTGTGTGATCCCGACACTCGGCGAGGACGTTGCTGCCCGAGAATGGTATGGTGGCGAGATGTGCGTCCCAGCAGATAGACTACTTAGAGTGGCCTGAGGCGTACCCTGCGCCTGAGCTTGAACTTGAGCTTGCGCCTGTAGTTGGGCATGTACTTGCGCCTGCGACTGTGCGACAGCGGTGATAGCATTCGCACGCGCTTGCGCTGCCTGGACCTGAAGCATTTGTTGTGGTGATGTGCGCGCCGCGGCTGAAGCAGACATCGGAGTCGGTATTCGTTGTTGTTGAGAGATGTTGACTTGAGGGACCGCAGATTGAGGGCGGATTTGCGGAGTAGATTGGGGAGTTTGAACGGCGGGTCGAGAGGTCCCGTTGCCTGTTTGCTGCTGCTGTGGCGTCTGTTGCGGTTGCGGTGCCTGTGGTTGCGGTTGTTGCTGTTGTTGAGCAGAAGTAGCTGCTGCAACTGGTGCAGCTTGCTGCACATGAAACAGCTGGGTAAACGATACTAACACATTAAAGGGGAGAAATGAACAACCTGTGCACGCAAAAGTTGTTGTTGTTCGTGTCTCCGTCGAGCCAACAACATCTCCTGGTGGTCCCTAGCCTCCTTCTCTGCTTTCATCCGGCTAAGCTCGGCAGGAGTGTGTTTCGGCATCTTGTTATACTGGCCATGCGTATCGTGGACATTCGGAGGTTTTCTCTGGTTCACTGCAAGTCCTTTAGCAACGACACACGGACGCGTCACAATATAAAAAGTGACGCACTGCTTGCGGCTTTTTGCGCCGCCTCCCTTTTCTTGGCGGTCTTTCGTATCGTCTCATACATGAGCGAGTGTCTCCGTCTCTTGATCGTGTCTGAGCTGATGCTCACACTCATCCCACCATTTTGGCCCGGTGCTATATTGGTGCTCGCGAGGCGTTTCACCCCCCTCGTCGTCATTTGGACTTGTTGCGTAGACGTGGACGGCGTAGCGGGGGGCGATGTCCCATCTGCCGTCGTCACGTCGGGCACACCACCGGGCTTGCCACCAAGCTTGACGTTCCAGCGTTCAAGGCACTCCCACGGTGTCCGCTTGTCAATTGAAATCGCTACGCGCGAGGAGTTGAAAGAGTCGGCGACCAGGGTCCAATTGGATGGATACTTTTCAACAAAAGTTTTCAGGAGTGCGTCCTCGGCAGGGGTCCATGCGTGGTCTAGTCGTTTTTTATTGTCTTTTGGAGGGTGCGGGGAAAAGACACCGGGTTGGGGCTTAACACCGTCGAAGAGTTCTGCGAGAAAACAGTTAAAACGAGAGCGGGATATTCGAAGCTGGACTCACCCGATAGTTGGTCGTCGGTAATCTTACACGATAGACTCTCAGCCTCCGTGACAGGAGGCTCATCTGGTGGAAGCCATTTTCCATTCTTCCACCGTCTTACAGGCTGCAAGGGGCTGAGTAACGTGGGTTTACACAGCATAAATTTGCCCATGGGTGCTATCTTCGTGTACCCGGTGTCGTCGATGCGTCTGTTGTCATCTCGCTCCGACTTCTTATCGGACTTCTTCTTCGGCTCCGAGGGTGCAACGTCAGGCATACCGAGTACCTGGAGATCAGGAAAGAGGTCAGAGAGGTCGGGTGTGTGTGTCGATTTCAGTTCGAGAGTGGGTGGTATTAAAGAGTCCTTGGTGGTAAGATCTGAAAGCGCCTTAACGAGGTCGAGGTCATCGTTCTCCACGAACAACTTCTGGTCGTCGAAATATGCAATCTTTTCTCTCAGCGGCGCGTACAAGTTCGACTTCGGCGCAGACTTGCTAGGGGGTGGGAGGGTACTGCTTTGGGATTCCGAGGCTGGATGCGAACCTAAAATTGGATCGCTAGAGTCCGGTTTGAGTCCCGCGAGATCGACCGTCTCCGTCTTCGTTGGCTGAGTACTCGTGGCATCGCCATTTGTAGCTCTATCTCCTTCCGCCTCGCCGGAACGAACACCATCGACGTCCATCCTATCCGCATCCCTTTGCCAGGCACTGCTCACATTCGCCAGCGCGGACGAATCCTCCATATCTTCCACTTTCGGCCGCAGGACGTCAGGGGCCATACTCTGTCTCTGACTGCTCTCGCCCGATTCTCCCCAACCCGACCTCGACCCGCCCTCCAACGCCTCTTCAAGGGCATTCCTCGTCTCCAGCACATCAACAATGTCCCTTTGTTCCACTTCCACCTCGTCGTCGTCATCTCCAGACTCTTGATCACTGTACGCTTGCTCCTTGTCAAGTTGTTCACAGGTGATCCCCTCATTGTCCACTTCCATGTCTTGTTGCTGTCGCCGTTGTTGCGAGGGACTCACGGCAGAATCGG
>JBBPMJ010000499.1:0-19107 GCA_038090255.1 Austroboletus niveus | reverse complement strand
TGGATGAAATCAAACTTCAAGCAATTGAAGAATGGAAATCACCAACCATGGTAAAAGCAGTATGATCCTTCTTAGAGTTTTGCAACTTCTACTACAGGTTCATTCCTAACTTTGCCCAAAAAGTCACTTCTCTAAATAAACTCACTTGAAAGGACTCTTCCTGGAAGTGGATAGAGGAAGAACGAAAAACATTTGAAGAAATGAAAAAATATTTTCTACTGCCCCAGTTTTAAAATAACCAGACTCAGAGCACCCCTACTATGTCATGACTAATGCTGCTAATGCAAAAAGACAACAATGGAGACCTACACTCATATGCCTATCAATCCACCACTCTATCCAGTGCTGAGTAAAATTATAACATCTATGATCAAGAACTTCTCACAGTTATCCATGCCCTGGAGAATTGATGCCACCATCTGTTAGAAGTTCATTATGTGGTTCAGATCCTCACTGATCATAAAAACCTCACCTACTTTTGAGCCCCCCACTGACTCTCTTTATGATATGCCCAATGGCAGATGTTTTTGAAAAACTTTGATCTTGCAATGACATACATACCAGACACCCAAATGGCACCCACAGATGCTCTGTTCTGAAGGGATAAGATCTCTGCAGACATGGATAATGACAAAATGATTCTTCTATCTGATGATCTCTTCTGTAGAGCCATTGATCTGGCACTTATAGAAAAGATCTCCTAATCAATCTCCTTTGATGCTTTTGTCCTTATCACTCTCCAGTGCATGTACACAGATACACCCCCCTTACCCTGAAGCAAACTATATGATTGAACCTTTGCCAATGCAGAACTTTACTTTCAAGGACACCTCTTCATTTCTGAAGAAGCTTGACAAAAGCTTGTCCATAATCTATACTATGTGCCAACCATGGATCATATGGGACAAATCAGAACTCTTTCCACCCTTGAAAAAGACTTCTGGTGGCCTGAAATGTTCACCTTTATATGCCAGTTTATT
Source organism: Austroboletus niveus (assembly GCA_038090255.1). Classification (NCBI taxonomy): domain Eukaryota; kingdom Fungi; phylum Basidiomycota; class Agaricomycetes; order Boletales; family Boletaceae; genus Austroboletus; species Austroboletus niveus. The sequence goes on along the minus strand of JBBPMJ010000499.1, from coordinate 18,127 downwards.
GCTGGATATGCAACATGTCAAGCACACAAGGTTAACACACACCCCACCTCTCCTCTCCTAATGCCCATTACCTCCTCAACCCTTTGCCCATTCCAACAAGTCATGGTAGACCTCATCTCCAGTCTTCCCATGATTGATAATCTTGACTCTGTCATTGTCATGGTCAACCATGGCCTTTTGAAGAAGGTAATTTTCTGCCCTTGCTTCAAAACAATTGATGTACAAGGAGTTGCTCAACTCTTTTTCAACCATGTCTTCAAAAGGTTCAGACTCCATGACTAAGTCATTTCTGATAGGGGACCACAATTCACCTCTGTATTTGCCAGGGAATTGACCTGACTACTACAATATAATGTTGCCCTATTCTCTGCATATCATTCATAGATAGATGGAGAAATGGAACACCTCAATCAAGAACTGTTATGCATGCATAACATCCAATCTCTCAGAGTGTCCTCAAAGGTGACACTACATATTGACAACTTTTCCTCATTCATGCATTTTAATGCATGAGTCCAGCCTATCAGAGGCAAGGGCATCTCCAGAACATCAATGTTCTCCCACTTGTTATGTGTAACTCTGCATTTGATGGTCAGGTTTATTTATCAATAGAAGGAACATATGTACATATGACATTTAGGAATGCTTGGTGGCCTTGTGCATACAAGCTTGTTTTGTTGTGTGGCTGTCAAAGATTTGCCCACTTTTGAAGGCTTTTTGTTACAAGTAAGCACAATTCCAGTGGTTCTGAATGTTCCAGAATCTTGGAAACTTCAGAACACTTTGCAACTCTTCAACCCTGATGGAACCCTGAAGACAGACTTCCCTTAGAATGTTATTGGACTCTATTCCCTGAAAGCTATGCTCCATATGGTCATATGGAGATCCCTGTTCTTGATCCACCCTGTTCTTCTCTCATTTCTTTTTTGTAGCTTAAGCCATGTGTTTCCAGAATCACTTTTGTCACAGACCTCTGCTTCTCCTTCCATTCTCCTTTTGATGGTAGTGTTATCCCATTCCATTCATTGATCCATGAGGCTGTTGTAGCATACCATGTGCTCCATTCTGTCCTCTTCCCATTCTGAGATGGTTCCGAGCTGTATAAATACTTACTAGTTAGCTCAAATGTTCCATAGCTAGATCTGTGCAATTATACACAGTGTTTAGTCTCACTCCTGCCTGAGTCTCAAGTCTCAGCAGAGAACCCCTTTGGATCTATAGGACCTTGTATTGCCTTTGAGGACACACTAAAACTGGACATTGTGCAAGTGTAACACTTTTGCTTTGCAGATGAGAAGGGAAGGGCAGAGGGCAAAGAATGTAGTCTTGGGGCATAGTATTGATGGGTAGCTTCATGGTGCTGAAGGCTCAGTGGACCATCATAAAGGATCTCAAATATTGAAGCTGTTTGGCCTTGCTTAAAAAAGTGCATGTGAATAATGCCATCTGGAAATGTGAAACAGACAGGTTTCTGAATGATGGTTTGATCCATAATTGCATAATCTCAACTGATAAGCCAAATGAGAACCCCAGCATGAAAAAGGTCATGACAGATAGACTTGTCAAATGTAAAAGCACCCATTCAATCTAACTGGATTGCATGGGGTATGTAGCCAGGATTGCTCCTTCTTGGAATGAAGATATCCATGTAATTGAGGAAAGAAAGTACATCAAGAAAATTGCATTGTGCTTGTGCAATGTATATAATAATTTTGTGCCATGGAAGAGATTTTTGCAGCAAGACACTGACACTTTGCTGGAGTTGACCCTTGAACTGAGAGCATACATCTTTCTTGCCTTCACAAGATTTCTTTCAGATATTATATCACTTTGGGGTGATGGTGTAGAGCCCTGCAATTTAGAAAGCTTTTTCTTGCATCAGTTTACCCACTGCAGGACAACCTGAACTCTCTATGTTATCCAACACAGGAGTATACATATCAAGCCCAGTCAAGCAGATCAGTAAGAGCATGATACTTGCCCCAAAGTACACAAATGGAGAATAAAAAAGTGTCACAGTACTCTTGAGGCCACTGAAAGCAATCAACAGGACTGAACTGACCATCTGCACATGCTTGAAGTATCTTCCTGCCAATATGTGGCTCTGGGATGAAATTCATATTAGAAGAGGTAATTACAAATGAGGTGTTTCCCAAGATCACAATTGACTTTGTATCAAGATGGTTAAAAGCCTCTTTACTAAGGTAAGGTCATCATTTGATCAAACAAGTAAACAAGCTGGAAAATGTACCACCATTCATGCAGGTCTGAGGCTTGAATTGAGTGACCACAGTCACCATGAATGGAATATGGACAGAAGAATGGAGGAAGGAGAAGGGCAATCAGTGGGGATGTCTGACAAATGAAGAATGATAAGGAAATGGGAAATGCTCCAGCAAGATCAGGTAGATGTCCAATGAGTGAAATATAATGATGAAATGGGATGCTCCAACAAATCTTCAGCCTCAATGTCATGTGAAACAAGGTGAAGACAGGGTGACTCAATACACACAAAGTGTAAGAGCATTCTCAAAGGTGACACAAAGTCCAACCAACTGAGAAATAATGAGCAGCACAAAGCCAACTCAAGGGGAAGAGGAGTGGAAGGGTAGATCAAATAATTCAAGTCTTGCAGGAAGTCGGTCAAGGAAGGGGTGACACATCCATAGGATGTCAGCAAGAAGAGTGGATGCTTAAAGTGCAGAGGAGAAGGAAAAGAAGCATTAGATCAGGGGAATCAATGGTGAAGCACCAAAGCATGTGGAGAAAACCAAGTGTGGGAATGTGCCTGCAAGTGCATGGAGTGTGGAAATGTGCCTGCAAACCATGTGGAGTCTGTAAGCACCACCAAGCATGAGAATGTTAGCCAGCATATTATTAAAAAATTAGTACTTAGAGTAGCCAAGGTGTAGTAGATTTGATTTCTTGAATATGTTAATCAAATTCTGACCCAATAATGCTAGTATTATATGATCACTACTCAAAAACTCAGCATTAATTCCACTGGGGGCTGATTCACTGCTAAAACTCTTTCAACCACTTTGTGTGTCATTGATATGCTGTCAAAGATGAGCAAATCAGATAAGGAGAAGAGAGAGAGGTAACTCAGGCTTTGTCCACCTGTCATATTCCAGAATCTCACCAAGTCAACTCTGACCTCCTCCAATACTACTCAGTCACCTCCAGTGACATTCCTCCAATATGTTTCCTCCAACCAACTCCATCTCTGTTCTCTCCTTCCTCTGTACATTATGTTATGTTACATTATCTTCTCATGTCTTTATATCTTCATTTAGTCAGTCTCCATTCTATCATGTGATGTTCAGGGTAAGGTGCACAGCTCCACCTGTGCACTGAACTGGCACTGCACCAGTATGTCCTTCGCTACTTCCATTTCTTCAAGTAGTACTATACTCCTTTTGGACTTCCCTCCTCCATATATAAACTTATATACTCTGTTCTTAGATCTCAGTTTGAATATCATCTTAGTTCCCACTTCTCCTGTCTTCACCATTGATCTCATCTTGGCATTCTCTCATCTGAGTCTTGATGACTCACCTCTGACCCTCTGACCCTCCAGACCTCTAGTCCACTCCATTTGTAAATTAGCGACATTGGACTTGGGCAAGAATGCACCACATAAGGTGAAGCCAACGTTGCTCCGACCACAGTACAACTCCAGCATTCCAGAGTCACATACCCAGACCCCAGCAGAACTGGACTTAACAGTATATTTGAACTTACACTTGTTCGAGTTCCTCCATCCATCTTTTCCATTCTATCCCTGCATCATTCGAAAATTACCCATGGCTACCCATGTCATGCAGACTTGCTCTCGTTCTTAGAGAACCCAGGAATGCAAAGCAGCTGCTCAGACAGACCCATTTTCTTTCTTTGCCAGTTCACACCACACTCCAGAAGTTATAAATCAAATTCAAAGCTTTTCTGCTCATTGACCAATTCCCTCTATTTCTCGTGCACACTCTCCACCACTTAGTGCATGCATTGAAGAAGTCTCTGAATGCAACGATGAAACATAAAAAGCTTTCCCTGGTGGTTTCAACACATCACCTCTGTGTCCACCTCCAGGCCACAGCAATGGCCCTGATGGTGACCCAGATGATGACAGTTTGGACTACTATAAACAAGACAACTTCAGACTACCTGGCAAAGGAAATGACGAGTTCCCCAGAGGCCCTTCCAGCCCCAGAGGATACCCAGATAATGGCCCTAGAGATCAGAACAGCAACAAAGATGCTGATGACAACAATCCCCAAGATGTGTTCACCAATTTGGCTGATGCCATTAGAGGGCTGTCATGCTCTAACTGCCACTCCAACAACTCTGGAAGCCAGGGCATGAAAGTTTGTGAACTGGACCAATTCAACAGTACAGAGCCTTGCAAGCTCCAGACTTTTCTTCTCCAGTGTGAACTCAATTTTCAAGACCAGCCTAGGGCATTCTGGATCAACCATGCTAAAATCACTTTCGCACAATCCTATTTAAAAGGAATGGCTCTAGAATGGTTTGAGCCCAATCTCCTTGACACTGGAGATTCTGCATACTGTCCAAACTGGATGGATAGTTACCAGGACTTCGTCCTCAAGTTAAAGAATAACTTTGAGCCCCATGATCCTGTCAGAGATGCCAAGCACCAGCTCAGCAACCTAGAGATGAAAGACACGCAATGTATCAATAAGTATGTTGTGGAGTTCAACCAGATCGCTTCACAAGTCTGGGGCTACAGAGATGGTGCACTCTGGCACCATTTTTACAATGGCCTCCCAGATCAGATCAAAGACAAAATCTCCCATGTCAGCAAACCACCCACTCTTGCTAAATTCCAACATCTCACACAATCCATCAATGTGAGGTACTAGGAGAGAAAGTCTGAGGTCAACCACCAGCAGAAGAACTCTGGCACCCAGAAACCAGTCTCTCATAACAAGTCGTCCAATAACAAGTCTGGCGGATCCAAGCAGAAGAATTCCAAAGGAAAATCCACATCCACCACTTTCGCTTCCAGTACATCTGGTACCTCCACCTCTCTTCCAAAACCTGACATCTCCTTGAAGCTCAGTAAGAATGGCAAGCTGACCACTGCTGAATGAAAGTGATACTTCGACAACAAGTTATGCATGTTCTGTGGCCAAGGCAGACATGTCACCAAGGACTGCCCTCGATCTATGTCCCAGGCAGCCAAAGTGCACACCATGAAGCCAACTCTGAAAGTTAAACTGAAGGCCTCCACTGAGATGAAAAAATAAAATGCAGCCTCTGAAGCTCTGCACAACTGGATGATTATGTTGACACCATATATGCATCCAAGGAGATCCATCTCAACATGTCCACTCTCTCTGATCCTTGATTGCTTATGCCTTTTGTTTCTTTAATTGCATGTGACATTGCTCCATTTCCTGCACTTGTAGATTCAGAATCTTCCAATTGTTTCATAGATATGAATTTTGTGAATAAACATAACCTGTCCACCTATATAGTTCCTCTGCTCCTTCTCTGACTTTTCAACAGCACTTCAAACTCAACCATCACTCAAGCTCTTGACCTCTCTATCCTCTTCCCAACCAGTGATATCACCCCGATGACATTTTATGTCACTCTGCTAGATGGCTCCTGCTCCTTAGTCCTTGGACACAACAGGCTCACCTGCTACAATCTGTTGATTGACTGGGTCTTAAGCAGTATTTCTTTCCACCCTACTTAGCAGTCCAGTCCAGCACCACCAAGCTCACCCCTGACATGTTCAGTAAACAACAGGCTGATACTCTAGCCACTCACCATGAGCATGACCTCAAGATCAATCTGGAGGAAGGTACCTCCCCTCCACTAGCCTCCATGCCTTCCTTAATGAGCATTTATCTATCAGCTTCATTTGTCCCTCTTCCTCCACTCACACTGCTCTGGTCCTCTTTGTTCACAAGAAGGACAGCTCTCTCCACTTTTGCAACAACTTTTGAGGCCTCAACAAAATCACAAAGAAAGACCACTATCCACTTCCCTGCATTTCCGACCTCCTAGATGCTCAGAGTCATGCCAAGATCTACTCCAAGATTGATCTCCGGCATGCATACCATCTGGTCCATATTGCTAAAGGTGATGAATGAAAGACCACCTTCTGCACTTGGCACAGCTCTTATGAATGGCTTGTTATGCCATTCAGTCTTACAAACACTCCAGTGGCATTCCAGTGGTTTGTCAATACTATCTTCACTGATTTACTTGATGTCAGTGTGATTGTCTACCTCAACAATATCTTAATCTTCTCTGAAGACATGACCTCCCACAAGGAGCATGTTAAGGAAGTTCTCTGTCACCTCTGGAAGCATGGCTTATATGCCAAACCTGAAAAATGTGAGTTCCACACTGACTCTATCAAATACCTTGGATACTGGATGTCCCCTGCCAGCCTTACCATGTCTCCAGACAAGGTTCAGTCAATTCTCAACTGGCCCAAATCCCAGAGGGTCAAAGACATCCAGTCATTTTTAGGGTTTGCCAACTTCTACCAGAGATTCATCCACAATTATTCTGATATCATCATTCCTCTTATCTATTTTATCTGTGAAGGTGTCCCCTGGACTTTTGCTGATGCCTGTCACTCTGCCTTCAAAGCACTCAAGACCACTTTTACCTCCACTCCTATCCTCACTCATTGGACTCCTGATGCTCCCATCATTGTTGAAACTGACACCTTCAACTATGCTATTGCTGGCATTCTTTTCATAAATTGCCTGGATGATAAAATCCAGCTAGTGGCTTACTACTCCTGCACAATGATCACACCAGAGCTGAACTACAATATCCATGACAAGGAGCTCTTGGCTATTCACGAAGCCTTTCAGACTTGACACCATTACCTTGAAGGTTCTGGTACTCTGGTTGACATGGTCACTGACCACAAAAACCTGGAATATTTTTCAATGACTAAACTCCTGACCCAGCAGCAAGCCTGCTGGTCAGAGTACCTTTCCCAGTTCAACATGGTGGTCCAGTTTCACCCTGGCCACCTCAGCAAGAAACCTGATGCCCTTACTAGATGCTGGGACATCTATCCCAAAGAGGGGGATAAGGACTATGCTCACATCAATCCCCACAACTTCTGACCAGTTTTTACTCAGGAACAACTCACTGCATTCCTTCAAGCCACCTATCTAGCTTACCTGATCCTCTGTACTAGCATGCTCTTTGACCTTGAGAAACTCCACAGTGATATCCTCTCCAGTCTTTCCTTCAATCCCCTTGCTGCCATCCACTTGTTTCCATCCGACTCTATCTCTGAGTCCCATTGAACCATCAACTCTGAAGGTTTCTTATGTCTCAATAACCACATCTATGTCCCTGATATTAATGACCTTCATCTCCGAGTCCTCTGGTTCAAGCATGACCATCCCATCTCTGGCCACTTCGGCCAAAACTGTACCTTCAAATTTATTCAACATGAATACACTTGGCCCAGCATCCAGACATTTATCAAGGAGTACATCTCCTCATGCACAGCCTGTTCTCACACCAAAGTTCTGAGACATAAGCCTTATGGGCTTCTCAAACAACTTCCCATCCCTAAGAAATCATGGAACTTCATCTCCATGGATTTCATTGAACAACTCCCTGACTCCTCCAGACATACCACCATTCTCATCATCATGGACTGACTGTCCAAACAATGCATATTCATCCCAACCAATGATAAGGTGACATCTTCAGAGCTAGTGAAACTTTTTCTCCTCCATGTGTTTTCTAAACACAGAGTTCCCTCCCATATTACTTCTGACAAAGGCTCCAAGTTTGTCTCCCACTTCTTCCACTCTCTAGACAAGGTTTTAGACATCAAGCTTCACTTCACCTCTGGTTACCATTCAGAGGGGGATGGACAGACAGAATGAATGAATCAAACCCTTGAGTAGTGCCTCTGTATCTATTGTAACTACCAACAGAACAACTGGTCTGAACTCTTGCCTCTTGCAGAGTTTGCATACAATAATGCTCCAAATGCTGCAACAGGAATTTCACTGTTCTTTGCCAACAAGGGTTACCATCCCAACATCTCTGTCCATCCTGAATGTGATCTCACCTCCACCCACACCTGAGAGTACTCAGTAGACCTCAACTCCCTTCATCAATTCCTCCATGAGGAAATTGCTGCAGCACAAAAGCAATACCAAGGACTGGCCAATGCAAAGTGAACTCCTGCTCTGGACTTCAAGATTGGAGATCAGGTTTTCATCAAGGCTAAGTACTTCAACTCTACTTGACCCTCTAAAAAACTCTCTGAGAAGAAATTAGGTCCATATCCCATTATCACTCAATGAAGTCCGTTTACCCAGTCTTTCACATTTCCCAGCTAGAACCTGCGGTCCCAAACACAATTCCCAATTGCATCCAACCTCCCCCTCCTCTGGTGGAAGTTGATGGCAAACCTGAGTATGAGATCTTTGAGATTCTTGACTCCAAGATTGACTGTAGGAAAAAGCATTGCAAAATTCTATACCTAGTCCAATGGTCTGGCTATGAAGGTACCAATGGAGAAACATCCTGGTTACTTGCAACAGAGCTAGATCACACCTCTGAACTAGTTGCCGATTTCCATATCTGGTATCCAGATAAGCCTGGTTCTCATATCTCTTGATTCATTTCCCCACTTAGATTTCCTTTGACTCAGTTTTCTTTCATAATACTCTGATCCATTTTTCTCTGACTCCATATAAGTTCCTGTTCACTCCATTTCATTTCCTCTCATCTCTGAAAACAATGACTTTATTATGTACAGAAAAAGAAAAGACAAAAGACAAAAGATTACTTTACACTACTATACAAGAGTTCTGGCCTTAATGGCCACCCATCTCCTCATCCATACCCATCTCCTCTGCATTGGTGTCCTTACCAGTCCCCTCAGTTCCAGTGTCCCTCTCCACAACCTCTGACACCTCCACTACTAACCTGGCCAGCTCTGCCAGCCTTGCTTTGAAATTGTCCTCTGATGGGGTAAGGGACTACCAGTCTTCTACATCCCATTGGTTGAGGCACATCTTGATGGCCTCCCATTGGACAGCAATCAGTGACAAATTTGCCTTTTGCACCTCCAGGAGCACCACCATTTGCTCTGCCATACTCCTTTTATCTCAGCATCAGGCCTCCACCATCTTTCAAAGGAGTGTGGTCAACACTAACTTCTCCATTACTCCCTGATGTGCCCCTGATGGCCTGGCCACTGGCCTGTCATCCTCCACTGTAGAGCACTGAGTCACTCTAGGTTTATAAACAGGTCTGATTCATCATTCTATGGTTGCCCCCATCACTCTTAGGATCATCTCTGTGAACCCCAAAGCCTTTGCACATCATCTGGGTGATATTCCCGCGCTCCGGCCGACTTTCCCACGCCCCGAAGTACTCTGGCCTACATTCCTTGCACCAGTGCTGCTGCCCTGTACTTTGGCAGACCATTCTGATCAGTAGGTAGCTTTGGGTGAGGTTTCCCCACTTGCACTGATGATTCCCACGCTCCGGCCGATGTTTTCTCAGCACCAAAGTGGTGTTCCCACACCTTGGAGCAGTTTCTTGCACCTCGGACTTTGTTCCTCAGTGCTTTTTCCTTATCATGGACACTTTAATTACCTTTCTCAGTGCTTCAACTCATTTATACAGTCTCAGGAAATGCCTGGAACTATAAAAGAATGTACCTAGCACTGTTTAGGGGACTTTTCCCCCTTCAGAATACCAAATATCACTATTCTGCACCTCCTTTCATACTTTCTGACTTCCCTGACCACTTTTTTCACCTTTCTGACCAACCAACTAACTGCCTGACTGTCATATCCCAAATTCTTGCTAAGTCCCCTCTGCTCCTCCGTGTGTTTCATATCCACTATTCCACTTCTATGTCCTCCATTACTCCGTGTCTGCTTTACTTCTTGCATTCATGTACATTATGTTACATTTCCCTTTGTTCTCTTCATAGTTAGTCTCCATTCCATCACTGCGGTGCTCAGGGTAAGGCACACAGCTCCGGCTGTGTGACTGACTGGCACAGCAGCAGTACTTAGTTTCCTCCATCCCTCTGACCCTGACTTTACTACATTCAGACTTTGACCTCCACATATAAACCCACTGTAATATGTCTTAGTTCTTCAGTTTGAATATCAACTTAGTTCCATCCTCTATTCCCTCCTCTGCCATTCAGCTTGTCAATGAGTTCTCTTGCTTGAGTCTTGATGACTCTCCTCTGACCTCTGGTCACTCTGTACCTCCACTCTGCTTCCCTCATAAATTAGGGACAATGGAACTGAACAAGGGCACTAAAAAGACTGAAAGGTGGGTGAGTGGACTATAAGGTAGTTACCTGCAAGTCCAGATCACCAGAAATTGTCTGTGTGATATGGGGAGCGAATAGATTCGCCTCAGAGGGACTCTAGGAGCAAGGGAATAAGATCTGGGCAAAGTCAAGGGGGTAACCAATTGGTCTATTGGAAGACCACTTAGGTGGTCTTTGGAAGTCCAGAAGTCTGGAGGGCAAGTGTCAGTTGTAAAAGTGTGTAGATGATGCAGGACTGGCGGTTCAGTCTTAAGAACAGTAAGAATGACAGAGGGAGATGGTTCCAGCAGTGTATGGCATGAGCCAAATGGTAGCTGTCATTACAAAATGACCAGTACAAAATTTTATAGTCTGGGTATGCCCAAACTCTACATATGAAACCAAAAATATAAATAAGGTTGTGATGGAAGTTCATCAAAGGGTGACGAGATGAGAAGCAAGGAGGTACTGACCCATTGGGACAGAGATGAAACTTCTCACCTCAGGCCGATAAGACTGAAACATTGGTGATGTTTGGTACTTCTGACCATATAGCTATGTAGTGTCCAAATAAAGAAACAGAAGCACAGAAGACAAAGTAGGAATGATATGAAGAGGGATTACCTATGAAATACCAAAGAGACTGATGATCTTCTGGAAGTCCACTAGTCCAGAAGTCCAGCGGTCTTGTAAGTAACATCATACTGAACAGTAAAAAGATAGGGATCAAAAACAATGATAAAGAAGTAATGAAGAATGTCAATAAAGAGGGATATATGTGTAACAGCGCACTGGTCTTCACAGCACATTACATAAGGTGAAGCCAAAGTCCCTACCCCCTCCGACCAACTCCAGCACTCCAGAGTTCACTGCCCAGACCTCAATGGATCCATACTTAACAGTATATTCGAACTCACACTTGTCTGAGTTCTCATCCTGTTACGCTTGACGTGGTCAAGCGTAGGCCTGCAGAGGTTCTAGGGCTTACTGTTGCTATGCAGCTGACAGGACAAGGGAGCCTGACAAGGGGGTTCCTTGACAGAAAGGCTAAGGCCGGCATAAGACTAACGTTGGGTCGAAGGGGGTCCGCTCAAGGGTCTTCCTTGGCAGAGGTTCTGAGGACCATTGAGGACTGAGGGATCAACGGGTCTTGGGACATCGCAGGGCTAGTGACGGATTGAGGGTTCGAAGAGAGTGTCCACTCAACAGTAGGATGAGGACTGGGGGACCTGAAAGCAACTCCAAGATACTAGATAAATTGCAGGAGGTCTAAGATAGCGAATACACCTGAGTATCAAAGGTTTATATATGTGAGCCAAATGGTTAAGGGTAGGTCAACAGAAGAAGGTGAGTCAGCAATGAAAAGCGATGGAATTGCAAAGAAGCTGAGTCACTATGGAGTGGATGCGATGGCATCGGATAAGTATTGGTGATACAACTGCGGATGAGTCACGCTAAATAAGTAAGCGGTATTGCAAAGACAATGGTAAAAGAAAGGACCCAAGTGGGGCTCAAACAATGAGGGTCAAGGTCCTTTGGTGTACAGAGTAAGTGAGGTAAGAAAAAGAAAAAAGGGATTCAACGAATTGTAACACATCCCTTTCCTCCAACAACCAACAATCACCCATGGCCACACATACCATGCAAATGCAATCCTGATCACAAATGCACCAGGCCTCTGACAACAAGCATGCTTTGGCCACTCCACCTCTATACCATCCATTATCATTTTTTGCTAGTTCACATCGTGGACCAGCTGTTGTTGACGAGTTCCACAGTTTCTCCACCTGTCAGACTTTTGCTTCCACATCGCAGGCACCACACCAACTGAGGTCTCCAACCCCAGGTGCTCGCATCGAAGAAGTCACCAATGATGGCAATGAAACAGATGGCTCCTGCACCGAACAGCCCCTACCTGGCAGTTTCAACACACCACAACACCATTGTCCTCCTCCACATGATAATGGACCTTCAGATCACAATTTCAATGGATTTAACCCAGATGAACTTAACCTACCAGATGATGATGACAATGACTACCCTGCCAGTGGTCCCCCAGGACCAGGCAATGACCCCGACCCTGGCAACAGACACGACAGTGACAAAGACAAAGACAAAAATGTTCTGGTCCTGTAGAACACACTCACCAATTTGGCTAACACCATTTGCAGATAGTTGCATGCCAATCACCATTCTGCTGAGTCTGGAAGCCAGTGGACCAAGATTCACAAGCCTAACCAGTTTGACAAAATGGAGCCTCAGAAACTCCATACATTCCTGGTTCAATGCAAGCTGAATTTCCAAGACTGGCCTAGGGCCTTTAGGATGGACCATGCCAAAGTCACATTTGCGCAGTCTTACCTGGTTCAAACCAGATCTCCTCAATGTGGAGGACCCTCAATTCTGTTCTCACTAGATGGACCATTACAGGAACTTCGTGATTGAGTTGCAGACCAATTTCAGTCCTCACAACCCCATCGAAGATGCTGAGCATCAGCTTGACAACCTCTCAATGAAAGACACACAGCATATCAACAAGTACATTGTGGAGTTCAATAGGATTGCTTCACAAGTCCACAGCTACAGAGAAGGTGCTCTCCATTACCATTTCTACAATGGCCTTCCAGACAGAATTAAGGACAAAATCTCTCATGTCAGCAAGCCCGCAATGCTCACCACACTCTGTTATCTCATGCAATCAATCAACACACCTTACTGGGAGTGTAAGTCCGAGATTAACCACCAGCAGAAGCCATCAAGCAACAAATCCTCTGATGCCAAATCCAATATCAAGTCCAACAACAAGTCCAGTGGCTCAAAGAGCAACAACTCCAAGGGCAAGTCCACCACCACTTCCCCCACTCCTGGTACCTCAGGTACCTCCAATTCTCCTCCTAAGCCCGACCTTTCTTCAAAGCTCGGCAAAGACGGCAAGCTGACTGCTGCCAAATGCAAGCACTGCTTCAACAATAAACTATGCATATTCTGTGGTCAAGACAGCCACATAGCTAAGGATTGCCCATGGTTGACTTCAAAGGCATCTAAGGCACGCACTGCCAAGACAGCTCTGAAAGCTAAACCAGAAGCCTCCTCTGAGGCGAAAAAATTGAGCGCAACCTCTGTGGCTCCATACAGCCAGATGATTGTGTTGACTCTGAATGTGCAACCAAGGAGCTCTGTCTCAATGCATCCACTCTTTCAGATCCCCGATCCCTTATGCCCTCCGTCTCTCTTGTATCATATGATCTCCATTCTTTCCCCACATTAGTAGACTCTGGCTTCTCCGACTGTTTCATAGACATCGCTTTTTTGAATAAGAACAATCTTTCTATCTATACTGTCTCTCCACTTATGCTCCGACTCTTTGATGGTATGTCAAACTCCACCATCACTCAAGCTTGCATGTATTCTTTCCATGAAGTGCCCAGACACAGAAGTCTGTCCCATCGCCTACTACTCTCAGACGTTGACCTTGCTGGAGCTCAACTACAACACTCATGACAAGGAGTTGTTAGCTATTCACAAAGTATTCCACACCTGGTGGCATTACCTCGAAGGCTCCGTGACTCCAGTTGATGTGGTCACTAACCATAAAAATCTGGAGTACTTCACCACCACTAAACTCCTGACCCTTCCTCTGACCCCATATCTGACACTCCCTCTGCTTCTCACTGGACTGTAGACACAGATGGTTACCTCCATCTTGATGGCCACATGTATGTGCTGGACATTAATGATCTCCATCTCCACATTCTCCATTTCAAGCACAATCATCCCCTCTCCGGTCATTTCAGTCAAAACCACACTCTGGAACTAATCTGCCATGAATACACCTGGCCAGGCATCCATATCTTTGTCAAAGAGTATGTATCCTCTTGTACTGCCTGCGCTCGTGTGAAAGTTCCGAGGCACAAGCCCTACAGGCTTCTTAAACAGCTCCCAATCTCTGAGAAACCATGGAATATCTATGGATTTCATTGAGCAGCTCCCAGGCTCCTCCAGTCATACTGCCATCCTTGTCATTGTGGACTGCCTTTCCAAGCAATGTATCTTCATCCCGACAGACAATAAGGTGACTTTCCCGGAGTTGGCCAAGCTATTCCTACCCCATGTGTTCTCAAAGCACAGAGTACCATTCCACATTACCTTCAACTGAGGTTTTGAGTTCATATCTCATTTCTTCCATTCTCTTGGCAAAGCGCTTGATATCTGCCTTCACTTTACCTCCGGGTATCACCCTAAGGGTGACAGACAGACTGAGTGGATGAATCAGATGCTGGAACAGTACCTCTGTGTTTATTGCAACTATCAGCAGGACAACTGGGCTGAACTCCTATGCCTTGCAGAGTTCACCTACAACAATGCTCCAAACGCAACTACTGGTATCTCCCCATTTTTTGCTAACAAGGGTTACCACCCCAACATCTCCATTCATCCCAAACATGATCTCATCTCCTTCTGCACCAGAGAATACTTGGTCGACCTCAACTCCCTCCATGAATTCCTCCATGAAGAAATAGCTACAGCACAGAAATGATACCAAGGACCCACTGATGTGAAGCGATCTCCAGCCCCTGACTTTAAAGTCGGAGATCAGGTCTTCATCAAAGCAAAGTATTTCAATTTGACTTGTCTGTTTAAAAAGCTTTCTGAGAAGAATTCAGGTTCATATCTGATCATTGTGCAAGCTGGCTCCATCTCCTTCACGCTCTGCCTCCCCGACTCTATAAAGTCCATTCACCTAGTCTTCCACATCTCACAACTTGAACCTTTGGTCCCCAATAGCATCTCCAATTGCATTCAACCTCTGCCTTCTCCAGTTGAGATTGATGGCAAACCTGAGTATGATATCTCTGAGATCCTCAACTCCAAGATAGACCATTGGCGAAAGACTTGCAAGATACTCTACCTAGTTCATTGATCTGGCTATGAAGGTATCAATGAAGAAACCTTCTGGTTACTTGTGATGGAATTAGATCACACCTCAGAACTTGTCACAGAGTTCCATCTCTGGTATCCAGATAAGCCTGGTCCCTATATATCTTGATTCCATTTTCCTCCACTTACTTAGATTTCTCCTGTCTCAGTTTCCTCCATTTAGTTAGTTCTGAAAATATCTATGTATAAGACCTCCACTATATTCCCTTTTTTCCATTTCACTCTGTCTCAAATCCATTGATCATATTGCATTAAGAAAAAAAAAAAAAAAAAAAAAACATTATACAAACAAAAAGAAAACTGCAATTACAAAGTCCTTAGGGCCTTACTGCCCACCCATCTCTACATCCTCTCCTTCGGTGTTCACTTCATCTCTGGCACCACTCTTCTCCATATCCTTATCCTCCATTTCCTCTTCCACCTCGTCCTCTGACTCCACCATGTCCCCCGCTTCTACCTGTGTCACTTTAAACACCTTGTGCAACTGCACCATCCTTTGGGCTGACATGTGCCCCTCCTTCCTGAGGTTCCGGAGAGCAATGACCATGTCATAGAGCTGGAGTCATTGGGCTTCCATGCAGTTCACATGCCAGCCCACCTCCTCTTCCCTCTTCCATGTATCTCGATGCTGGGCCTGCACCAGGTCATGGATGGCCTCGGCGACTTCCATCATCATGCTGGCAAGCTCCATCCATGGCCCATCCATGAGCTGCTCATCCTCTGTCTCTGTCCTCGCCTTCTTCTTCAACCCCATCGCCTCTGAGCCTGACTTCCACTTCCTTGACACTGGTTTCTCCACAACTTTGTCTTCATTGTCTTTTGTCCATTGGCTGCTTGCATTGCTGCTTGATGCTGATGCATGCTGCACATGATGACACCTTCCTTCCTAGCGCTAGCATGCACTCAATGTTGAGATGGCAGCACTGGTAGCACATGTCCAGCATGTGGTCAATCCATGGCTCAGCTGCCTTCTCCTTCCCCTTGCCCTTTTGGTGGGGCTTGGGTGGCCCAACCGGTGATGTCTGTTCATCCTGTTGGGTGATTAGCACTCTTCCCCAACTCCGCATTGGTACTTACCCCTGTGTCTGCATCAGTGACCTCCACCACCTTTTCCTTTGCGCACTGCTCCACCATGACCTTCTCTGTGTGACCCCTTGCAGCTTTCTCCTCCTCATGTTTGTGACGCTCAGCCTCTTCTGCCTCATGCTGCACCTGCTCTTCCTCCTCTCAACACTTATGCGCCTCTTCCTCACATTTTCATGCCTTCTCTTCTGCCTGTCGGCACTCCTCTTCCTTCCGCACCTTCATGCATTGTCGCCACTTCACCATCTTTGCCTCAAACACCTCATCCCCATCATCCTCATCCTCTGTAAGACATGCATTGGCCCACATGCGGATGTTGGTGATGTTGGTGAGTATAGAAGACATGGGATGAAAGTTAGAGAGTCGAAGCATGTAACCCCCGCCTTATATGGCCCCCATTGGCAATTTCTGACTCCACTCCACAATCACTTAGACAATGCTTTGCCATACACTCTGTGTGCACCTTCATGTCACATATCCACCATGTTACATTTTCACTTACCACACAGACAGACCTAGCCATTGCTTTGGCCTTCAGGGGTTCAGGCCTAAGAG
Organism: Austroboletus niveus; assembly: GCA_038090255.1. NCBI lineage: Eukaryota > Fungi > Basidiomycota > Agaricomycetes > Boletales > Boletaceae > Austroboletus > Austroboletus niveus. Next base: position 1,245 of record JBBPMJ010000499.1, on the reverse strand, counting down.
GGGGATACTGTCATATCCCAAATTCTTGCTAAGTCCCCTCTGCTCCTCCGTGTGTTTCATATCTGCTATTCTGCTTCTATGTCCTCTGTTACTCTGTGTCTGCTTTACTTTTTGCACTCATGTATGTTATGTTATGTTTCTCTTTGTTCTCTTCATAGTTAGTCTCCATTCCATCACTGTGGTACTCAGGGTAAGGCACACAGCTCCAGCTGTGCAACTGACTGGCACAGCAGCAGTACTTAGTTTCCTCCATCCCTCTGACCCTGACTTTACTACATTCGGACTTTGACCTCCATATATAAACCCACTGTAATATGTCTTAGTTCTTCAGTTTGAATATCAACTTAGTTCCATTCTCTGTTCCTCCTCTGCCATTGAGCTTATCAACAAGTTCTCTTGCTTGAGTCTTGATGACTCTCCTCTGACCTCTGGTCACTCCATACCTCCACTCCACTTTCCTTGTAAATTAGAGACAATGGAACTGGACAAGGGTATACCACATAAGGTAAAGCCAGAGTCCCTATCCCCTCCAACCAACTCCAGTGCTCCAGAGTTTGCTGCCCAGACCCCAATGGACCCATACTTAACACCAATCACCTGAAACCACTCAAAACATCTTCTGCACCTTTGGACTACCCAGAAAACCACTCTTTCACTCAGCTCTTCAACACAGACCCACTAGGAACCCCTTGGAACAAATCCCAAACCTTGTATTCACCTACCCAATACCCCTGGCTATATCAGCTCAGCCAGGACTTGGTCTATTCATCGCATCAGTCTGTGCTCTCTTCTTCAGCCTCAGTGCACCAACATATAACTTGCATTTCTTTGGCACTGGAACCTCCACTACCTCCACCTCATTGTTATCTTCATTGGGCATGGAACCTGGTTGCTCGCACTGCATCTTGATTGTGGTACATGTGGTGCATAAGGTGGCCTTCCTCTCTTGAAACAGCACACACTTGATGTTCTTGGCAATACATTAGCAGCATGTGTCCTCTGGTTGCTCCACTGGTGACTCAATCATCCTTGCCTTGCCCTTGGCTTTCAGCCTGGGCTTAGGCCAGGCAGGAGCTGGACCCCTTTGCTTCTGCACCAAGTTATCAGTCCCACTCTGAGATGTCTGAACAAGACTTACCTTAGCGACTTCCTTCACCACTCCCTTGCCTGCCCCTCCTCTCTCTTTCTCCACTCAGCCTCAGCCTCACACTTTGCTTTTGTGGCATCCTCTACCTTCTGTATGAG
>JBBPMJ010000498.1:0-24700 GCA_038090255.1 Austroboletus niveus | reverse complement strand
CTTATTCCAGGCCTGAGCCATGAGCCCTAAAAGCCTGACTTCAGGGCTTTCAAAGGCCCAGCTCAGGCCAAGGCTTTAGTACCAATTAGAGTAGTATAAATTTTAAATGAAAATATGTACTACAGATTGAAAAGGGATACAAAATGCAATAACATTGCCATTATTGTGCTAGTCACAGATCTGTTGTTGTGGTTGTGGCTTGGCTCATCCTCATCATGACTGCATTGTTGCTGAGAACATGCTTGCATTGCCCACAATCTTGTCCTCATCTTTGTCATCGCTGTGTGGTGCTGGGAACACCCTTGCGTTGCCCATGCCCTCACCATCATCATCACTGTTGACATTGTCGCCATGTAGTGACGGGGGTGCACTTGCATTGCCTGCACTCTCGCTGTTGTCTTTGCCGTGGTGCTGGGGGTGCACCTTGCATTGTCTGTACCCATGTCGTCATCATCATCGTTGCTGCTGTGGTTGCCCACAACCTTGCCATCATTGTCGCCATGTGGTGCCAGGCACGCCTTTGCATTGCCTGCGCTCGCATTGTCATCACCGTGCTGTTGCTGGGTGATGTTGGGGTGCCCTTGTGTAGCTTGTGGGTCCACTTTGTTGTCGTCATCGTGTGGAGTGGGGGGGCACTTGTGTTGCCCACACCCACCATGTCGTCACAGTATGGTGTTAGGGGTGCCTTCGTGTTGCCACCCCCACGTCATCGTCGTCATTGCTGCCGTCGCCGTGTGGTGCTGGGGACACACTTGCATTGCCCACGCCTGTGTCATCACCATCATCATGTCGACTCCGTGTGGTGCTGAGCATGCCCTTGTGTTGCCCGTGTTCACATCGTTGTCGTCACCATGTTAGCATGGGGTTATTACCATGTGGTGCTGGGCGTGTGACGCACCATTGTGTTGCCACTTGCTTGCCACATCACATGGCTGTGGCATCCATGACCTTGACTGCAACATCGACGTCACAGCTGTGTTGTCTGTGATTGGGGCTGCAATGTCACAGTCATGGCTGCATTGCCTGTGTTCACGGCTGCAACATCCGTTGTCATGGGTAGCCAGCTTAAAGTCATGAGCAGCGACTTTCACTGGCTAGCCAAGCCATTGGCTGGCTGTGGCAACACTAGCGATGACCTTGAAAAAAAAGTTGGCTGCAAAAAAATAAATGAGGTGGCCCTGAAAAAACGCGATATGGACATTAAATTTTTTGAGGTGGTCAAGGAAAATGCGGTGGGCCATGAAAGAAATATGGGTGTCCTTACATAATGTGATGGGCCCCGAAAACCACAGTGGATTAAATGTGCAGATATCATGCCATAGATTCTCCACGGGTCAACCCATGGCACAAAATCCCAAACCCGTACCCGTATCTCACAGAATACTGTGGGTAGTGATAAGAAACCCATGGGTATGTATATTACCACAGGTATTATCGACCAAACACCAATCTCTATGCTGAGTATCCTCATGCTACTTTATCCTTATCCTCTCAATCTCTCTTTTTACCAGAGACTTTATCCAACATCCTACTGATTAAGTCCTGAATGGGCAACAAGTTGTTTTTACCCCAAGCCCCGAGGCAGAGAAAGGCATGAGTTGATAAGGGTGAAAGGCAGTTGCGAGTGAAATAAAGAAGTCAGTGACCTTGTGAGAAGACATACTCAACTGCTGTGGATGTTGCTGGAAACGAAATAAGATCTAATGACATATAGTGGAAGGTGTTGACAAATACATACCTGGGATGCTGAGGTAGTCAAGTGCCATGCGATGTAACTTGGGATACAATGTGTGGTTTTTATGCCACCATGCCAGTGGATTGTCCACTTTGCACATCGGCTGGCTGAGATACTGATCAATCTTACTAGAGACCATTGGAACATTAACACAATAATTTCCAAAGTCGTTGTCAATATCCTTCATCAGCAAAACAGCTGAAATGAGATAGCCATTCAGTTGGAAGTTATTAGCTTATAATATGTGTCTTAGGTGCTGGACGGAAAATGTTGTGATTGGTCGATTTAAGAATGTTTGTAATCAAAAAAAATATAGCTCTGAGCTAGCTGAACAAGTCCCGCTATTCAAGTGCTGGAATAGCGCTTAGGAAAACCTGATGCTTGGACTTACCGCTAAACTCAGGAATGTTGTTATTCGACACTGCAGCTGTATTCTCATAATTGTCGATGAATTCTTCCCACACCAAATTCTCTGCGACATCTATCCACTCCTCCTCCCATTGGTGCTCACGAAAGTAAGCAAGCTTCATCCCAGGATGGAGTACTATGAAAAAGACAATTAGATAATTAAATATAAATTACACCTTGGAATATACCATTTCTTCTTCAACTTTGCTAAACACACTCGTCTCATCAGTGAATAACATCATCAATAACAAAAGCTATCACCAAGGTTTGTTTCTGCTTGAGAGAATTCCTTGCTGTCATCATTCTTGGGATCTAACTTGGCAAGCTCACTTGAAGGGGGAGCTGTGCTAGCCTCGGCATCAACATCAATAGCCTCAGGTGAGCACCAAGTTGACAGAATTAGCTTAACCTTTTTCAACAGCAGTTGTATAGCCTTAGTATGGGGCATTAGAAAAGACAAGGACTCAGAAAGGAATCACTTGCCACAGCTTCAAGTTGCACTGGTGAGCTTTTCTACATTCAAGCATCTCGGAGTTTAGCTGCTCCATTTGTTATGGTAGGATACACATTGACAGTGTTTTCTTGTGGTGGTGCACAATGGACACGGAATTATAATATCAGACCACTGATTCATACCTGCACATATCCGCCATACTGTGGGTACAGGTACAGATATCATTGAGGGTAGAGATTCTCTATCCTATACCCATACCTGCCTTACCTGCAGCACAAAAACTGTGGGTATACCCGTACCCGTGCAGAATCCTACTAGGCAGTGCTTTGGGCCAGAAAGTCCTGCAGGCTTTTGCCCATCCACATTGATGTAGTCATTTCAAATACTGCACTTCATCGTGTACTTACTAGCCATGTTTCTTTCTCACGTATTGCTTCATAGCCATTGATATTCACAGAGAGCAAATTGGGTGCTTCCTGTGGTAATGCCATCGCCTATGGGAGTGGTGGCATGACAGGCAGCATAAGGGTTCTACTCAAGTTCTTTGACATACTGAATACAGTCATATGAAGCTTGTTTGATGCTGATAGATGGTTTGGTACTGAGTCAGTGAGAACTGAGCATAAATTTTCAGGGACACCCAATGATCTAACTTCCTAAAATTTATGCCCACTTTCTTTCAACCTCAGTAAATTTCACCATAATGAATGTAACCAGTGGGTCACTTTCCATAACTGACAACCAACACGATACAACTGAGGCCACGACATTCTCACCTGGTTTACAGGAACCACATTGCAGTGTTCTTCCAGTCAACTCTGTAAATGGTAAAATTGAATTCACAAAAAGTTCCAAAGGTGCATGTATTCTTTCATGTGAAGAGAGCAGCTTTTTGCTTTGCCAATTAGGCCAATCTTCTCAATCATTCTCAATGGAGACACTTCCATTTTTGACTCACGCATTTCAGGCAGGAAATATTCAAGCTCCATGCTCAGCTTGCTTTAAGCATGCACACCAAATGGTCTCATCTGTTGATCTATTTGCTGTCAGAGCATGAAATCATCATGTTGAAGAACTGTATCATCCCTCCACAATTCTTGCACATAACACATATGTTCAATTTCCTGTTTGATATTTGCCATCATTGCCTCAGCCTTTAGAGCACTGTGGAAAAACATAGATTATGTGAGTCAAGAATTTGCCATGGATCTAGGCATTCATCAGAGATTCTGCATGCATTTGTCCAGTATCCATCATCATGCTGAATCTTGATATAATCTGGGGATTTGTGCTATATTCTACACAGATTCTTGCATAGACATAGGCATGTGCATGTGCTAGAGCTAGGCCTGAGCTCACAAGTACTCTGGCCAGCTCTAAACACCTAGATAAGTATTATATTTAATTAACATAAGAGTTGTTTTTATATCTATTACATGATCACACACATCACGACTCCAGTGCATGTACTATGCTAGTAATTAGATCTAAGTCCATCAATTCAAAACATCAATGCCATCGTGGATATCATTGAGGTCTCTATTAATGGTAAGTATCTATCAATAATATAGCCTACTAATTAGTTCGATCAAGAGATATAGAGGAAGAAGGCTAGCCTGATTCCATGTATGTGCTCAAAGTGCATGCACATGATTGACAGGTATACTCTTGTCACAATATTGACACAATGGAGACATTGCAAGAAAGATTTCAATCACAAACTAGCTGTGAATGCACCAATATACCATGCAAATATTACCACTGGCCAACCAATCACAGATGCTGTTCTGCACATTAGAGGCAACAACAACAACTTGGATTCAATCATTGATGAAGATGACACAAACAATCGATTGAGTTTTATTTCCATGAAGAAAAGCCTCCTATCTGAGTCTGGCTCTATACTCAATGATTTCACTTGCAGTCCAGGCTGCTCCTATGACAATCTCAAATCAGGATTTGTGGGAGATTTTGAAGATTCTCCAGCCTATCATCAACCATCTCAGTCTTCACCACTGGCAATGTCAAGTTTGAGCAGATTACCCTCTCCACTCCCACCATCTTTAACTCAACAGAATGGTAACACTAGTATTCGATTGAATTCATTACCAGACTCCCCTGAGTTTAATGAGATGGATCCAAGTCACCATGATAAAAACAATACTGTAGAAGACTTGGACATAACTCATAACATGTCAGATCTTGTTCCAGCCTTCAAACAGATTCCTGCTCTCTGACTCTTATACATACCTTCAAGTTGCAATTGTGCATACAATAGGCTTCTCAACTGTTACTCAGGCAACTGATCAGCTTCATGATGGCCTAGATTTGATCACACTCTGTGGTATGCTACCAATATCTCCTGCTCCTTGGTGTTCACTTGTCATCATGAAAAAAGACCTTGGCGTTCAGGTGAATGAATTTATCATCAAAATGCCGATCTGTGATGTCTGCTACAAGTGCTACTCATTTGCCAACATTGAGACTTTGGATTCCTCTTGCTGCAAGGTCCCTCATTGCCCTGGAACAGTCTACTACATAAAATGCACATTTGAGGATGGGTTGAATGGCTAAAGCAGGTCAAATGCATCCTATCAAAATATCTAATCTACTGCCCACTGATCAAGGCTATCAAGCAGTTTCTCTTACGATCAACGTTTGTCAATAATCTTAGGGATACCTCAAGAGATGTGACACCTCAGAAGAACTCAAAGGACATACTAATGCAAGATATCCATGATGGGACAGAGTGGACAATGCTTGAGCTTGGCCTCAAGTGTATATTTCATCCTAATGGGTCTGTTGAAGATGTCAAAGACTTTTCAGGGTCTCGACAACCCTTTTTCAGTTGTGATCTTGGCCTTGCCATGACATTGAATTTTGACTGGTCTGTTCTAGCTCTTTATATGTCTGTTGCTGAAAAATTCTTCTTTGACTATTAGGTTTGGCATTACTGACAATTGGCCACGTTCTGCCAGTGCTGTCTACATATTGTTCAATAATTTACATCGCTCCATTTACTACCTTGCTCAAAATGTCCATCTTGCTATGGTTATCCCCAGGCCAAAGGAGCCAAGCTTAGCTTGAATTATTGCCTGAAGCCATTAAAAAATGAGCTTCACAAGTTATACAAAGGTTTGTACATAAGTCATTTTCTGTCTTTTAAATATAATCTTACATTATCCTCAGATGTCTATATGCATGTCCACAGATTCAATCATCTACATGATGTGCATGTTGGATTGTTATGTAAAAATTCAGACATTCCTGCTGCCCATAAGCTTACTGGTGCTGCATCCCATAGCTGTTACAATTTGTTGGGCCTCTCTTTTCTTTTCCCTATGTTTACCTAATGTATACATCAAAGGACCTTGACCCTCACTGTTTGAGCCCTGCTTGAGTCCTTTTCTTTTACCATTGTCTTCACAATACTGCTTACTTATTTAGTGTGACTCATCCACAGTTGTATTACCAACCTTCATCTGATGCCATCACATCCACTTCATAGTAACTCAGCTTCTTCACAATTCCATTGCTTTCTATTGCTGACTCACTTTCTTCCTTTGCCTATCCTTAACCACTTGGCTCACATATATAAACCCTTGATACTCTGGTGTATTCACTATCTTTGACCTCCTGCAATCTACCTAGTATCTTGGTTGCCCTCAGTCCCTCAGTTCTCATCCTACTGTTGAGTGGATGCTTCCTTTGTACCCTCAATCCATTGCTAGTCCTACGATGTCCCTAGACCCATTGATCTCATGATTCTCAATGGTCCTTAGAACCTCTGTCAAGGAAGACCCTTGAACAGACCTGTCATATCCCAAATTCTCGCTAAGTCCCCTCCACTTCTCCGTGTGCATTACTTCCGCTATTCCGCTCCTATGTCCTCCGCTACTCTGTGTCTGCTTTACTTCTTGTGCTCATGTACAGTATAAACCTGCTGTAATATGTCTTAGCCCCTCAGTTCAAATATCAACTTAGTTCCATCCCCTGTCTCTCCTCCATCGTTGAGCTCATCAACGAGTTCTCTCACTTGAGTCTTGACGACTTTCCTCTGATCTCTGGTCACTCTGTACCTCTGCTCTGCTCCACTCATAAATTAGGGACAACGGAACTGGACAAGGGCACACCACATAAGGTGAAGCCAAAGTCCCTACCCCCTCCAACCAACTCTGGCACTCCGGAGTTTGCTGCCCAGTCCCCAATGGACCCGCACTTGATAGTATATTTGAACTCACGCTTGTCCAAGTTCTCATCTCTTTCCTCCAACAATCGACAATCACCCATGGCCACACATACCATGCAAACACGATCCTGATCACGAATGCACCAGGCCTCTGACAACTAGCATGCTTCGGCCACTCCTCCACTATACCATCTGTTATCATTTTTTGCCAGTTCATGTTGCAGACCAGCTGTCGTCGACAAGTTCTGCAGTTTCTCTGCCCATCGGACTTTTGCTTCCGCATCGCAGGCACCACGCCAACTGAGCTCTCCAACCCCAGGCGCTCGCATTGAAGAAGTCATTGATGAAGGCAATGAAACAGACAGCTCCCACACTGAACAGCCTCTACCTGGTGGATTCAACACACCACGGCGTCATCCTCCTCCTCCTCCACATGATGATGAACCTTCAGATCATGATTCTGACGGGTTTAACCTGGACGAACTCAACCTGCCAGATGATGATGATGATGACTACTCCGCCAGTGGTCCCCCAGGACCCAGCGATGACCCCGACCCTGGCAACGGACACAACAGTGATGAAAATGAAGATGAAAATGTTCTGGTCCCACAGGATGCGCTTACCAATTTGGCTGATGCCATCTGTGGACTGTCACGTGCCAATCGCCATCCTGCCAAGTCTGGAAGCCAGCAGACCAAGATTTGCAAGCCTGACCAGTTTGATGGCATGGAGCCTTGGAAACTCCGTACATTCCTGGTTCAGTGCAAGCTGAATTTTCAAGACCGGCCTAGGGCCTTTAGGATAAACCAAGCCAAAGTCACATTTGCACAGTCTTACCTCAAGGGCATGGCCCTAGAATGGTTTGAACCAGACCTCCTCGATGCGGAGGACCCTCAACTCCATCCTCGCTGGATGGATCATTACAGGGACTTCATGCTCGAGTTGCAGACCAATTTCGGTCCTCATGACCCTGTCAGAGATGCTGAGTATCAGCTCGACAACCTCTCAATGAAAGACATACAGCATATCAACAAGTATGTTGTGGAGTTCAATAGGATCGCTTCGCAAGTCCGCGGCTACGGAGAAGGTGCTCTCCGTCACCATTTCTACAATGGCCTCCCGGACAGAATCAAGGATGAAATCTCCTGTGTTGGCAAGCCCGCAATGCTCGCTGCACTCCATCATCTCGCGCAATCAATCAACATGTGTTACTGGGAGCATAAGTCTGAGATTAACTGTCAGCAAATCCTTTGATGCCAAATCTGATATCAAGTCCAACAACAAGTCTGGCAGCTCAAAGAGCAACAGCTCCAAGGGCAAGTCCACCACCACTTCCCCCACTCCTGGTACCTCAGGTACCTCCAACTCTCCTCCTAAGCCTGACCTCTTTTCGAAGCTCGGCAAAGATGGCAAGCTGACTACTGCTGAACGCAAACGCTGCTTCGATAACAAACTCTGCATGTTCTGTGGTCAAGGCAGCCATGTAGCTAAGGATTGCCCACAGTTGACTTCAAAGGCATCCAAAGTGTGCACTGCCAAGACAACTCCAGAAGCTAAACCAGAGGCCTCTTCTGAGGCGAAAAAATAGAGTGCAACCTCCGTGGCTCTGCACAGCTGGATGGTCACATTGACTCTGAATGTGCAATCAAGGAGCTCCATCTCAATGCATCTGCTCTCTCAGATCCCCGATTCCTTATGCCCTCTGTCTCTCTTGTATCATATGATCTCCGTCCTTTTCCCGTGTTAGTAGACTCTGGCTCCTCTGACTGTTTCATAGACACTGCTTTTGTGAATAAGAACAATCTTTCCACCTACACTGTCCCTCTGCTTATGCTCCATCTCTTCAATGGCACATCAAATTCCACCATCACTCAAGCTATTGACCTCTCCAACCTCTTCGAAACCAGTGATATCACCCCAACAACGTTCTACGTCACCCTGCTGGATGGCTCCTGTGCTTTGGTTCTTGGACACAACTGGCTTACCTGCTACAATCCGTTGATTGACTGGGTCACAAGCAGTATCTCTTTCCGTTCTACTTCACAGCCCAGTCCCACACTTCTGAGCTCGCCCCTGACTCCTAAGGCATCTCCGCCTCCGGTTGTCCCCTCTCCAGATCTGCTGCATTTCTCAGACCACAAGGCTCTGCCCATCGCGCTTATCAATGCTTCCGCATTCGCACTGGCCTGTTGCCTACAAGATTCTGTGCAGTTCAGCATGCACATTTGACCAAGAGAAGGTGATCTCCGCGCTGCAGCTACTGAATCTCTCAAACAGATTAATCTCTCTGGTGTTCCATCGGAATATCACAAGTTCTCCGACGTGTTTAGCAAATGACAGGCAGATACTCTGCCCCCTCACTGTGAACACAATCTCAAGATCGATCTTGAAGAAGGTACCTCTCCTCTGCTCGGCACCACCTATTCTCTCCCCCCTTCTGAACTTGAGTCTCTCCACGCCTTCCTAGATGAGCATCTCTCCATAGGATTTATCTGACCCACTTCCTCTGCATATGCCACTCTGGTCCTCTTCATCCACAAGAAGGATGGTTCTCTCCGCCTTTGCATCGATTTTCAAGAACTCAACAAGATCACCAAGAAAGACTGCTACCCACTTCCCCACATTTCCGACCTCCTCGATGCCCCAAGCCATGCCAGGGTATATTCCAAAATTGACCTCCGGCATGCATACCACCTGGTCTGCATAGCTGAGGGCAACGAATGGAAGACCGCCTTCTGCATGCAGTATGATTCTTATGAATGGCTTGTCATGCTGTTTGGTCTTATGAACGCCCTGGTGGCATTCCAGCAGTCCATTAACACTGTCTTTGCTGATCTTTTGGACATTAGTGTCATTGTGTACCTCGATGACATTTTCATCTTCTCTAAAGACATGGCCTCCTATAAGGAGCATGTTAAGGAAGTTCTCCGCCACCTCCGCAAACACGGACTTTATGCAAAACCTGAGAAGTGCGAGTTCCATATGGACTCCACAGAATACTTAGGTTATTGGATGTCTTCATCTGGCCTCACCATGTCCCCAGATAAGGTCCAGTTGATTCTTGACTGGTCTGAACCTTGGAAGGTCAAGAATGTCCAATTCTTCCTTGGATTTGCTAATTTCTATAGACAGTTTATCCACAACTACTCCGAAATCGTCATTCTGCTTATTCGCCTCACCCGCAAGGGTGTCCCTTGGCAATTCACGAATGCCTGCCGCTTTGCTTTCCAGGTGCTGAAAGCTGCTTTCACTTCCGCTCCTATTCTCACGCATTGGGCTCCTGATGCTCCGATTATTGTAGAAACCGATGCCTCCAACTATGCTATTGCGGGCATTCTTTCCATGAAGTGCCCCAACATGGAAGTCTGTCCCGTTGCCTACTACTCTCAGACATTGACCTCCCCGGAGCTCAACTACAACACCCATGACAAGGAGTTATTAGCTATTCACAAAGTGTTCCGCATCTGGCGGCATTACCTCGAAGGCTCTGCAACTCCAGTTGATGTGGTCACCAACCATAAAAACCTCGAGTACTTCGCCACCACTAAACTCCTAATCTGCTGGCAAGCCCACTGGTCGGAGTTCCTCTCCCAATTCAACATGATCATCTATTTCTGCCCCAGCCGACTTGGCACTAAATCTGATGCCCTCACTAGACACTGGGACATCTATCCCAAAGAGGGGGATAAGGACTATGCTCAAGTCAATCCACACAATTTCTGCCCCATTTTCACACAAGAGCAACTCACTGCGTCCCTACGAGCTACATACCTTGCATTCCCCATCCTCCGTGCAAGTATGTTCTTTGACCTCAAGAAACTCCACAGTGATATCCTCTCTGCCCTCCCATCTGACCCTCTTGCCACGATCCACATAACCAGATCTCCCAACCCATCTTCCGACTCCGTTTCCAACACTCCCTCCGCTTCTCGCTGGACTGTAGATGCAGATGGTTACCTCCATCTCGATGATCGAATGTATGCACCCAACATCGATGACCTCCGTCTCTGTGTTCTCCACTTCAAGCATGATCATCCCCTCTCCGGTCATTTTGGTCAAAACCACACTCTGGAACTAATCCGCCACGAATACATCTGGTCAGGCATCCATACCTTCATCAAAGAGTACGTATCCTCTTGTACCGCCTGCGCTCACGCAAAAGTTCTGAGGCACAAGCCCTACGGGCTTCTTAAACAGCTCCCAATTCCCGAGAAGCCATGGAATTCCATATCTATGGATTTCATTGAGCAACTCCCAGGCTTCTCCAGTCACACCACCATTCTCATCATCATGGATCGCCTATCCAAGCAATGTATCTTCATCCTGATGAACGACAAGGTGACTTCCCCGGAGTTGGCCAAACTCTTTTTACTCCATGTGTTCTCAAAGCACAGAGTACCATCCTACATCACCTCTGATCAAGGTTCCGAGTTCATATCTCATTTCTTCCGTTCTCTTGGCAAGGCGCTCAATATCCATCTTCACTTTACCTCTGGGTATCACCCCGAGGGTGACAGACAGACTGAGCAGATGAACCAGACGCTGGAACAGTACCTCCACATTTATTGCAACTATCAGTAGGACAATTGGGTTGAACTCCTGCCCCTCGCAGAGTTTGCCTACAATAATGCTCCGAACACAACTACTGGCATCTCTCCATTCTTCGCTAACAAGGGTTACCACCCCAACATCTCCATCCACCCCGAATGCGATCTCACCTCCACCTGCCTCAGAGAATACTCAGTCAACCTCGACTCTCTCCATGAATTCCTTCATGAAGAAATAGCCACAGCACAGAAGCGATACCAAGGACCCACTGACGTGAAATGATCTCTGGCACCTGACTTTAAAGTTGGAGATCTGGTCTTCATTAAAGCAAAGTATTTTAATTCGACTTGTCTGTCTAAAAAGCTCTCCAAGAAGAATTTAGGTCCATATCCGATAATTGTGCAAGCTGGCTCCGTCTCCTTCAAGCTCCGCCTTTCTGACTCTGTGAAGTCCGTTCACCCAGTCTTCCATGTCTCGCAACTTGAACCTTCAGTCCCCAATACCATCTCCAATCGCATCAAACCTCCACCTCCTCTGGTTGAGGTTGATGGTGAACCCGAGTACGAGATCTCCAAGATCCTTGACTCCAAGATAGACCGTCGGCAAAAGAACTGCAAGATACTCTACCTAGTCCATTGGTCCAGCTATGAAGGTACCGATGAAGAAACCTCCTGATTACTCATGATGGAATTAGATCACACATCAGAACTTGTCACAGAGTTCCATCTCTGGTATTCAGATAAGCCTGGTTTCCATATACCTTGATTCTGCTTTCCTCCACTTACATAGATTTTCTCTCCGTCTCAGTTTTCTCCGTTTAGTAGTTCTGACGATATCTCCGTATAAGACCTCTGCTATATTTCCCTTTTCCATTTCACTCCATCTCAAATTCATTAATCATATTGCATTAAGAAAAAGAAAAAGAAAAGAAAAGACTATACAAAGAAAAACTACAATTACAAAAGTCCTTAGGGCCTTACTGCCTGCCCATCTCCACGTCCTCTCCTTCGGCGTTCACCTCATCTCCTGCACTGCTCTTCTCTGCCTCAGTCCCTTTCTCCTCCATCTGGACCTCCATCTCTTCCTCCGACTCCTCCAACTCCACCACCTCCACCTATGTCCTCTTGGACACGCGGTTCTTCATCTTTCATCACATCACTGACACTTCTCCCTCATACCCCAGATTCTGGATGGCCTGCACTATGTTTTGCAGTTGCATCCTCTGGTTTTCTTGGTTGCAGTGGTGATGCGCTGCTTCCTCCTCCCACTTCCTTGTGTCTTGGCACTGGACCTGAACCAGGTCACAGACGGCCTTGGCGACTTCCATCATCGTGCTGGCGAGCTCTGTCCACAGCCTGTCCATGAGCTGCTCGTCCTCCGTCTCCATCCTCACCTTCTTCTTTGACCCCGTCGCCTCCAGGCCTGCCTTCCGCTTCCTTGGTGCTGGCTTCTCCATGACCTCAACCTCGTCATCTTTGTCTGTCGGCTGCTCGCATCGCTGCTTGATGCTGATGCATGCTGCACATGATGATGCCTTCCTTCCCGGCGCCAGCACGCACTCAATGTTGAGGTGGTGGCACTGGTAGCACACATCTGGCGCATGGTCAATCCATGGCTCGGCTGCCTTCTCCTTCCCCTTGCCCTTTTGGCAGGGCTTGGGCAGCCCAACTGGCAGCGTCTGCTCATCCTGTTGGGTTGTTAGCTAAATCTGTCTCCATGGAGATGCACTTACCCCCGCATCTGCATCTGTCGCCTCTGATGCCTTCTCTGCATGACACCTCACGGCTTTCTCCTCCTCGTGTTTGTGATGCTCGGCCTCTTCCACCTCATGCCACGCCCACTCCTCCTCCTCCCAACGTTTACGAGCCTCTTCCTCGCACTTTCGTGCCTCCTCTTCCACCTGGCAGTGCTCTTCTTCCTTCTGCACCTTCACACGTGATCACCACTCTGCAGCCTTCGCCTCAAACACTTCATCGTCATCATCATCATCCTCCATGAGACACATGTTGGCCCATGTGCGGATGTCGGTGATGTCATTGGGAGTAGAAGACATGGGGGAGAAAGTTAGAGAGTTGAAGTGTGCAACCCCTGCCTTATATGGCCCCTGTTGGCAACTTCCGACTCCGCTCCACCATTGCTTAGACAACGCTTTGCCATCCACTCCACGTGCACCCTCATGTCACTTATCCACCCCATCACATTTTTACTTACCACATGGACGGACCTAGCTGTCGCTTTGGCCTTCAGGGGTTCAGGCCTAAGAGGGGGATACTGTCATATCCCAAATTCTCGCTAAGTCCCCTCCGCTTCTTCGTGTGCATTACTTCCGCTATTCCGCTCCTATGTCCTCTGCTACTCTGTGTCCGCTTTACTTCTTGTGCTCATGTACGTTATGTTACGTTTCCCTTTGTTCTCTTCATAGTTAGTCTCCATTCCATCACTGCGGTGCTCAGGGTAAGGTGCACAGCTCCAGCTGTGCGACTGACCAGCACAGGAGTGGTACTCTGTTTCCTCCGTCGCTCTGACCCTGACTTTACTACATTCGGACTTCGACCTCCGTATATAAACCCGCTGTAATATGTCTTAGCCCCTCAGTTCAAATATCAACTTAGTTCCGTCCCCTGTCTCTCCTCCATCATTGAGCTCATCAACGAGTTCTCTTGCTTGAGTCTTGATGACTCTCCTCTGACCTCTGGTCACTCCATACCTCTGCTCTGCTCCTCTTGTAAATTAGAGACAATGAAACTGGACAAGGGCACACCACATAAGGTGAAGCCAAAGTCCCTACCCCCTCCAATCAACTCCGGCACTCCGGAGTTCGCTGCCCAGTCCCCAACAGACCCGCACTAAACAGGACCCCTTCGACCCATCATTAGCCCTATGACGGTCTCTAGTATCCCTGTCAAGGAAACATCTTGTCAGGCCCCCTTGTCCTGTCTGCTGTATAGCGACAGTAAGCCCTTGAACCTCTGCAGGTCTATGCTTGACATAGTCAAGTGTAACAATAGCCACAAGATCCCTGCAACTATTGCTTGATTGTTCTGGGTGACATCAATATGCCAGTTGCCTATGACATTCCCAGTAAGTACAACAGATTTCCAAACATGCTCAACAAGTTTTGGTATAGATTTTCACATGTGCGATAACTGGGAACAACTAAAGCACACATCTTGATCAAAAGTTGCTGCCACCAAAGCTGCAAAAAAGTAATTCTAGATGCACATGATGTTCAATATTCTGTGCTGAATGAGCTTCCAGGATGGCTTTCTATTTGTTGATCCCCACTTGACTTCATGCATAATTTTTATGGCATGGATTATCTTATTGTCTTGTTCTAATACTAATTACCATTAATAGCACTCATAAAGTGTTTTATCTGCAATGTAATTACTGCAGGATACCTACTAGACAGTGCTGGATGGGATTTATATGAAGCCATGATTAAAGCAATTATCTGGCCATCCAATATTGGGCATCTCCCACAAAATGTAAGTGTTATATGAGAAATTATCCAATATTCACATCATTGTCTAGTTAAATTAAGATCATGCCCTTTCAAAAGCTGATCAATGGTGCCAGCTCTTAAATGTACTTCCATTTGTCCTATGGGTTTGTTGGTGTGACCCAACTGGTAAGATTTGATCATCGGCACCCCAGATACCTAGCAACAGCAAGACCCAATCAACATTTCAGTGCAACATGCAAATGTTTACAAGCTTTCTCTTTATCTTGCAGTTTCAGAATGTATTCTTGTGAACAAGTCAATTTCAGTGGCTGAGGTCAAGCGAGGTCAAGTATATCTCCAGTTGTACTGTCAAGGTCTTCAATCCCTTGGTGTATACCAGACCATCAACAGCCACCTTGCAATGCACTACTTAATCATTGTTCAAAAGAGGATCTGTTATGATTCATTGGGCCCCTCCTTTCTTTTCCCTATGTTTACTTACCATGTATGCCAAAGGACCTTGACCCTCACTGTTCGAGCCCCGCTTGGGTCCTTTTCTTTTACCATTATCTTTGCAATACTGCTTACTTATTTAGCATGACTCATCTGCAG
Organism: Austroboletus niveus; assembly: GCA_038090255.1. Taxonomy (NCBI): domain Eukaryota; kingdom Fungi; phylum Basidiomycota; class Agaricomycetes; order Boletales; family Boletaceae; genus Austroboletus; species Austroboletus niveus. The sequence continues at coordinate 9,309 of JBBPMJ010000498.1, read as the reverse complement.
CTGTATTACCAACCTTTACCCAATGCTATCGCATCTACTCCATAGTAACTCAGCTTCTTCGCAATTCCATTGCTTTTCATTGCTGACTCACTTTCTTCCTTTGCCTATCCTTAACCATTTGGCTTGCATATATAAACCTTCAGTACTCAGGTGTATTCACTATCTTAGACCTCCTGCAATTTAGTTAGTATCTTGGAATTGCCCTCGGTCCCTCAGTCCTCGTCCTACTGTTGAGTGGATGCTCCCTTCATATCCTCGATCCGTTGCTAGTCCTGCGATGTCCCTAGACCCATTGATCCCTTGGTTTTCAATGGTCCTCAGAACCTCTGCCAAGGAAGACTCTTGAGCAGACCCCTCTTCAACCCGACATTAGTCCTACACCAGCCTTAGCCTCTCTGTCAAGGAACCCCCTCATCAGGCCCTCCCCTCATCCTGTCTGCTGTATAGCAACAGTAAGCCCTTGAACTTCTGCAGGCCTACACTTGACCATGTTGAGCATAACAGAATCAATAGAGGGACACTGAGCAATCAAATTGCTGGGTTTACAGCTGGTGTGTTGCTGGGAAAGCATTGTATTTCTCAAGTGCTCAACAGAATCAACTATTCACCCACCTCAATGTCGCTCAAAAGGGTTCCATGACTTATAATGTCTTGGACACCCAGAAGTTTACAGACTGATTATCTCCTTCCTACAGCTAACTTTTCCAGAGCTCAGAATCTGTGATGATATGACAGCTGATGCTGCTGGAACAGTTGTATTCACCAATTGTTCTATTAGAGTTCTTCTGCTATTTCCTTGGAACGCAAACGAGGACAATTGGGCGACCAGGATGGCTAGTGGTTCTCCTCCTAGGGTTATCTTACCAAATAAGGAATTTAAATTAATTAAATTAAAAGTAAAAGTAATTGTTTTCTCATTCGCGAGGTCCTGGATTGCTCAAACAATGGAACCTGTGTCAGACCTGAACAGAATCTTTAACAATTGTGATCATTTGTGTCTAATCCTTCATGCCCACAAATTTTGCTAGAATTTCACATGAATCCACTTAGAATCTGAAGGTTCTTGTCACATCTGTCACCGACATAATCTGGCTTTTTTCACAGTGGAGTTTGCCAGGATTCATGTATTCTCATTTGTGATGGCCACTTTCTTTGCTTGTCTTTGGAATGACTCTCTTACCAAAGCTGTCGAACTTGTCAAACAGGGGCGGGGTGTCTTCTGGGGCCACCTCACTCACCTCCACTCACCAGTTGACAATGTTAGAACACTCAGTCCTGAAGGAACAGCCCTGGCAAACGAGTTACCCACATGGCTTTGCCCATTTGCAATGTCCTTATCTTGCCCAGATCAAAAGTGATCATTGCAAATCTTCATGGGCAATATTCACAAGTTGCCCGGCCACTTGTGTTTCCTTCTTTCCCCTACTTGCGACTGGCTGCAATGCTCTTGTCATGTTAATCGACCAGGATTCCGTTCATATCCCGCTGAAGGTAACACTTGACAGTGTTTGAGTTTTGTCATCAAATGACCTTGAATTTAGTGTTCATTCGAAGAATATGGATGTCGGAGAGAGTTTAAGGTGTTTTGCACAACATCTGAAACTAGGTGGTTTCCTCGTTTGTGCACATTCCACACTGAACAAGTTGCAGCCAACTCACATACACTTTTGGTGGTGCCCTGCGGTCAAGTTTTGTTAACTACTGCCACTTCATCGTATATGCCATCACTTACCACCCTTATCCATTCCAGACAACAAAAATAATTGACGTTTTAAGAGTTTCAACACACTTGACTTGGAACTCAGCGCTCAGCTGTAACTCAGCTACTGCCACGATGGATGGACCCAAGACTAGCATGGTTCTGGTATTTTTGTGATGTGATCACACAATAATGGTGGGCCATCTGTCAGCTATCTAGTTCTGGGAAGTTGTATTCATTAGCCAACACACAGATACAATGGTCACGTGATAACAGTCATGTGGCTGGAATTTAAATGACTCTTGAGTCTTCGAATCATCATCTCCCAACTCACACCAACCTAACAATGGCACCCATTTTGAACGCTCGTGTAGTCTTTTACGAGATCCCGACCAGTAAGCAGTGTTGCAACCATGTTTTTCAGGATATTTGTGAGCATGTCTGCTAACATCCGGCAGGCTATCCCATTCCCGGTCGTACAGTGGTACATGATACAAGTAAGACGATCGACCTGGAAAATGTGGCCTTGCACGGCAGGATACTTCTCAAAACCCTGGTGTTGTCGATAGATCCATACTTGAGGGGTCGCATGAGAGGTACCAAGTACCAAGTGAGCTTGCAAAACATTGGTTCTCTGGTAACGAGTGACTTTTTTGATTAGTTTTCCTTTGAAATTGGAGAACCATACATACTACTCCCTTTGGTACAGTGGTATGTTTTGACCATGTCATTTTCACATCATGCCAGGCTCCGCTCCACTGGTGTGGGCATCATAGTGCATTCCGAACATTCTGCTTTCAAACCTGGTGATCATATATATGGAAACATCTGTGAGTAATTATAGCCTTAAAATATTGAACATTACGGCTGATCTTGGTTCCACCAACATTCGAAAAGTACTCTGTACATACACAGATCGAGGGTTTAAGGAAGATGGTTAACGAATTCAAGCTTTCTTGGAGTGTGTTCATAGGAGCAGTTGGAATGCCAGGTGTGTATTGGCCATCTTATCCAAGAACAAAACACACAGTCCATTTGCGTTAGGTCAGATGGCTTACTATGGTTGGAAGGAGTATTCTCAGGTAAAGAAAGTAAGTAGCGATGATGGTTCTGGAGCCAGGACTGTAGCTTATGAGGAATGAGCTCCAGGAGGAAGTGGCATTCATAAGTACCGGGGCTGATGCAGTCAGATCGTGCATTATCTTTCTTTTTTTTATCATTAGTTATTGATCTGTGACATGACTTCATAGTTTTGTGGTTCAGCTCGTGAAGCATGACAGCCTCAAAGTAATCGCCTCGTCAGGGTCAGATGAGAAGGTTGCATTTATGAAGGAACTCGGCACAGATGTGGCCTTCAACTACAAGACAACCAAGACATCTGAGGTGCTTGAAAAGGAGGGCCCAATTGACATGTATGTTGTTTTGCTATCTGATGATAGTAATGGATATGATGATTGTTTCAACAATAGATATTGGGATAATGTCGGAGGCGAAACTCTCAAGGCAGCTATAGACGCTGTGGCCAGAAATGTGCGATTTATTGTGAGCTTGATCGATCTTTTCTTTGAAAAAAGAAAGTAACACCCTTTCAGGAATGTGGAATGATATCCAAGTATAACTCGGAAATTTACCCCATGAAGGTGAATACCCCCAAAACTAATATGGAGATTGCCATCTTACATTTTCTAGAATTTGATGAAGATTGTAGTGCAAGAGATCAAAGTCTATGGTCTTATTGTTAGTTCGCATTCCGTGAAGTTTAAAGAGGATCTTTCCCATGGCCTTGAAAGTGTGGGGGAAGTGATTCTGGCTGTACTGAAAGGCACAAACAATAGCAAGAGCGTGATTATTGTAGCCAACCAGTAGCATACTCGCATAGTTACTTTCTTTTGATCATTATTATGAAGAGGTTGAGATCTTTGAGAATTGTCAATGGCAGCTTAGAAACAGTGGCAAGTGATCATGAGGTCACTGGAATACTACTAACCTAAGGTAATGGACTCGATTCTCATCATCATAACTTGCCAACTTCTCTCCGATCAATCATCTGAATTAAAGGAGCCGTCAAAAAGCAAGATTAAATAAAGGCCAAGCTGTACGCTAGTCTAGTACAGCATATCTTTTTAGATGGTCCAGTACAGCGTCGTACAGCCCCTTGGACCATAACCATTGCTTGGAAAAGAGTCAGCTCTGACTCTATCAGTATGCATCATCAGCAAAGACAGTGATGATGTTTGATCCTGTCAACAATCCTGTCAAGTTGCATGCAGATGTGAAAAGCCACCAGATGCATCTTTGCTGAGGTTTTGTGCAAGTTCCACAGCAGTGATGACGTTCAACACCAAGCTTGCACCAAGGTATAAGCCTTCGGCATCCAAGAGCTGGTATAACATCACAGTCGACTTTTTGTCCACAATCATGAGAAATCCATCCAAATCATTCACAAATGTCCCCAAATTGACAGTGACATGGCCCTGACGGATACCTGCAGAGCGTTGAGCATGCTGGCTATAAACAACGAGGGGTGTTCCCAGACCTTCGGTGATTCAGCTTCCTGTGTGCTCGACACACTTTCCTTGCTGAATACGTACTACTCCTATGTCCTCCGCTACTCCTTGCTAGTGACTACAAAACACTTTCAGGAGGATCGGCAAGCCACACTTGAGTCTTCCCATTGCTCTTTTCCTTCAAGTACTTGCCCATGCCGGCCAGCATCTCACCTGTGCCAGTCGTGCATACAACCACATCCAGCTGATCCTGCTTTTGTGCCCAGATTTCTGAACCAGTCATGAGATAGTGCACAAGTGCGTTGGTGGTGTTGTCGAACTGGTCGGTCCACACAGCATTGTCCAGTCCGGCAGCATGCGCATGCACTTAATGGCTGTAGTTTTTGGGGTCCTCGAATGGGACAACAGGGACAGGATATACCTTGGTGCCAAGTATGTGCAAGAGGTCAATCTTCTCTTGGCTCCATCACAGGGTCAATAACTCAATATGCATACAAACTTGGATACTGCGATGGACACACCTGCACATTGGGCATGAATATCACGCACTTGTAGCCTCTCGAGCAACACACATGGGCAGGACCAATGCTAGTATTACCAGCAGTTCCTTCAATGACTGTTTCACCAGGTCATATACTGAGCATGGCTGTTCATTGTTGTACAAAAAGACATTGGGATGCATTCACAGGCCCCACTGTTCTGCATCCTGAATAACCCTGATGGTGGCATGGTCTTTGATGCTCTCCCCGATCATGAAACTTGGCTTTGCCATATATATTAGCCATTCACACCAGAGAGCTTCACCAGTGCACCTCCCATCATCTCACCAGTGGTGTGTTTCCCACGGATTCTGTGAGTCCTTGTATGGTGATCCCTATCACCCTCTGGCTCATTAATGATTGATGTGGGAGAGCAAATTTGGTTGAGCAAAGGAGCAATAACATGAGAAATTGAAAGTGTTTGGAGAAGTGAGAGAAAATGAAAAGAATCTATGATGCGAGGAATGAGCATAACAAATGACAACTATGTGACAAAGTCCACATGATAATCCCACTATGTAACCTACAAGACGTCATCTTGGATGACATCTAGAAAGAATACTGAAAGAAATATTGAGACAACCTTAAATCCTGCTTATTATCATTATCTCTTTTATGAACTCCAATTGCTGGGGTGCGGTCATGGTGTGGGTTGCTTCAGTGCATGGTTTTCGAGCCTGAGACTATGTAATGGGGGCTCCATGGCAATTGGAATATGCTACTCCATGGCCAGTGTTTGTCTAAAGTTGTCCAGACTAACATGAGTTCAATATGGACAATTTGAGGCACTTGGTCCAGTGGCAGAAGTTTGAGGGAGCGAGGCAGGGTTGATGTTGCCTGTTGAGTTTAAAGTTGTACGGGCCACTACTCAGAAGTAAATCCACTCACCATGGATGTGGTTGGAGAGTAAGGTGGTGGTGAGGATAATGGTTGAAAACAATCCAAGTCCATGTTTTGAGGCTAATTTGGAGGTGTAGGAATCCTATTGAAGACACACAACTACTTCATCTGAAAGGAAGATATGAAGAGGCATGTGTGACTAGTGTGGGAGAGAAGGAGAGAAGCTCAGAGGGAAAGAGAGAGCATGTGATCCCTAAAGGATGTTACATACCCTTGAGCATTGTCAGCGTACACATTGGAGCCTAGTAGTGCATCCCCCACATGCTCGCCTTCTGGAATGCTTTGTCAGAATAACTGCCCTTGGAAGAAGGGTCAAGAAATTGGTCGACACATGTCATTGAAGTGACCAGTGTCGGTTTGCTAAACATCACATATGAGCCCCCATGTGTCTGAGGGCAACACCTACTTTTCTCTTCTCGTGCATCTCCATTTCAGTTAATCTAACCTGGCATGCTTCTTGAGTCATTTCATGGGCTGCTACTTACATATCCACTTCGTCTGCAGTGTTTGAGAAGCTTAGACCCGATGATATTGAGACAGTCAACATGTTTCGTCCACACATCAGCTCGAATATCAAGTAGCTGTACTATTGAGTACTGGGGTAGCGTACTGATATCTGCACAGCATCCTTGAGTTCTTGATGAACTTACTCACGGGAGTGGCATTTCGAATAAATGATCTGGACTAGTGACCTTCAGGTGTCCGTGGATGCCCTGGCTGGTGTGAGGTGTTAGTAGTGAAGGCGGAGTAAAGATACAGAAACACCCAATCCAAGTTTTTCTTCCATTTCCATGTCGACCCAAACTAGTGCATCGAGCGCAAGCACTACTACTCATAATTTACCCATTGTGTTCAGCTCGAATCCTACAGATTTGAACAGGCATCCTTGATCAAGGAAGACATGACAATTCACAAAGAATGAATATCAACCTCTGACCTTGTGGATGAAGAGAAAGAGAGCTTCAGCTAGAAAAGAACTTTATTTGACAGATGAACAAAGCCCCTTCTTGACCTTGATGTGATTTCTATGTGCTGTGTTCAATGATCCACAGCTTGCACCATACTACTGGTCAAAAACAGGCTACAAAAACATCCATCGTTTCGACCCTTCAGCTAGGTGGAGGAGCATGTGAGTGATCGTTCATCTTATATGACAAATATTCCTCACTTTAATCCAGGCACTTAAGTACAAGATTGATTGGAAGATCATGCTTATGGCCACTATTGGATTCTCTGTGCTCAACCTGGACCGCAGGAATGTATTCCAGGCAAATTCGGCTGAATTTCTTTCTGATATGGGCTTGAGCATGGATGGTGACGATTTTGACCTTTCTGAACAAAATGCTGTGATACCAATCTCCGAACCAGATTTCAATCTCAAGAACACTATCTACCTTTTATCCGTACTGGATGCTGAGTTGCCATTTCAGCTTATTCGAAGCGTGTATGACAATTCAGATTTTCTGGTCCACGAAGAACTGATGTCAGCAGGTTGAACCTGATTGTTGGATACCCGCTCAAGTTTGCTTGTGATAAGTCGCTTATTAAAACTGAGCATGAGTTCATACTCATAAAGACACAGGCATAGTTACCCTTTGTCAATTCTAGCTTACAGGAAGAACATCTTTTCTTATTGGCCATGCATTACTCGGGTGCGGTCATTTGTTTTAGCAGTTTGTATGATGCCCTGACTCCAGATATCTCAGTCTGCTTTGACGAGGCATGATATGAGTGGATTATTTCAGAGGGAGGTATCTAATATACTTCTCATCTAGCTTTATTCCCATTTTGTTCTTGTACTTCTCTTATCAGTCCCTCTATTTGTGCTTCTTTTTCAGGCTAATCTATCTCAGACTTTTACACAAAGACCAAACTCCCTATACAATTGGCCAAATCTTTTCATGACTAGCAACCTTTGCACAATTGCTGCTAGTTTCCTTGTATATGCTATTTTACATTTAGTTGGTGTTGCTGGCAAGGCTGGATGGTGGTCAGTCCAATTTATATGCCAGCAAAGTATGATTCTTATAATTCAGACTTCAAGGTGGTTATTAATGATAGAGTAAACATGCTCATGGTTTCCAAGAAATACTCTACTTACTGGAATCGACAGGGTCTACACTTCATGCTGAACTATCGTAAGGGTGATATGCACAACAGAGAGGGACTGACCCAGAAAGCTTTGGACTGCAATCTGCGACATGACTCGTGGCCACTGTATATTCTGTGAGTATAAGCTTCTTCTGTGTTGCTACTTTATGTATGTGTTGTCTAGCAGCTTTGTGGTCAGTATATCCAACAACCCTCCTATAACATATGTACCTTATGCTTCTGCTTCGAAATGCTGGATAAGTCAAGAATGCGCCTGCTTTGTTCATTTTTATTAACATATAAATATGTTTCGCACATTCCAACTAACTTGTTAACTATATCACCACAAGCACTAGGAATGATCAACATGTTCCTTGTTACTCTCATTTCAGTGTCTGTGGGGGAAGGAATGACTGTGGTGATGTTGGAAGACTTGTGGGTGCTCCCATTCCTCATTGCCCTCTACAATTACCATCAAGTCCAAACTTACTTTTTGTGAGGGCTTGTGATTGTGACTGTTTCAGGATTGAAAGCTCATGACAATCTGGTGGGGAGTGCTCGTTGGATACCTCTCATACCCATACATGATTGTTCTATTCTAGTGTGATGCAGGTAAAGACTGGCTGGCAGTTGGTTGCTGCATCTGGTGACTGTGAACCCAATGCTGCAGTGGCAGACAATGAAATTACCATTACTTATACACAGCCGATCCAAGTGGGGGCTATGATTAGTCCAATTACTGTGTTAGACTGATGCATACTATAAAATAGGTTGGGTGGTGCTCTTGAAACTTAGGTGGAGTGGCCAGGAGTACTGTCAATGTATCTTCATATGACATGTAAGTGAAATACTGTCATATCCCTAATCCTAACACTCCTCTGCACCTCCACTTCTATACTCCTCCACACCTCTGCTTCTACACTCCTCCACACCTCTGCTTCTACACTCCTCCACACCTCTGCTTCTATGTTCCTCTGCACATCTGCTTCTCTGCACCTTGTACATTCTAGTTATATTACTCTTTGTTCTCCTTATGTACTAGTCTCACCTCTTAGATTTCTCCGATCCTGTGTTCACACAGCTCTGCTTATGTTTCCTTTCCGTCTCCCTTTCCCCGGCTCCGCTTACTTACGTTTCCTGTCATTGCCTTTGTACACCGCCTCCAACCTCTGTATATATAGTCCTGTCATGTCACCTGTACTTTAGCTAGTTATCATCTTAGACAACCCAGACAAATCTGACTCCCCTGTCTTCTCTTGCTCCTTTTCATTCCCTGTTCCTCCGAAATCCGGGACCACCTACGATCCGACAAGGGTGCAGTGCTCCACTCCAAGGTGCTAAAGCCAAAGTCCTACTCTATTCCCTTTTTATTGAGATTCATGGAGCTCCTATGGAGTTCGTCCACCAAGTCCGACCTGGTCTTAACAAATGTGTATATACACTGTAGATAGTAAAATCAGTTATATTAAGTGCTAGAATGACTTGCAAATCAGTGGTGGGCTGTGTTATTTTCATTGGTTGAATCACTTAAAACCTGATCAATTAAATACAGAAAACCATGCATGAAGTGGAA
>JBBPMJ010000497.1:0-24727 GCA_038090255.1 Austroboletus niveus | reverse complement strand
AAAAAAGCTGAGACGAGGGCAAACAAGGAGAAGATGGTACATACTGTACCCCGACAGTGCTAATGTTCTCACTGATCGTAGCCGAACCTTTCGCCTGTGGCGTGCACTGCAAGGAAGATCCTGGAGGGCCAGATGGCGGTCTCTGCGGTGAGGTCGTTGAATCCATGATGGTCAACTCACGCGTGGACGAGCCTTGATATACGCCATGATCGTGGGAACCAACATACGACGCGGGCGGTGAGTCCAAGGAGTCTTCGCCCAAACTGGTCCTCCATTCCTCCCACCTTTCCCATTCCCATTCCCATTCCCCCCCTCCCCCTCCCCCCCACTCCCCCATTCCCCCATTCCCCTCATCACCGAAACTATCTATGTAGGTAACGTCGATGGCGCCACTCGTTTGATCCGTACTGACGACGCTGATTACAGTGACAGCGGGCGCGACATATGTCACTCATGAAATTGAAACACGGACTATTTCTGAAATATGCCCGTAGTATAGTGCTCGGGTAGAATAACATAAACAGCATGGACGTGGAATTCGAACCGCCGTCTGAGCACAAAATGTTGAGGAATCGCATTGCAGTACGCCTCACGTTCGTTCCCGCGTCGCTTGGGTGTTGAGCCTACTTGTCATGGACTATGGACGTTACAGGGCCACGTGCCTACTGGCGATTCTCCTGACTCTGCTCATCCGAATGCATTTTAGAGTGCATATAAATGTTTTTGGGACCCGGAATATACAAAATGAACTGTGGATACATGCAGTGTGACGAGCACGCACAATGTGTGTGGGTGTACATATGTGCCTGTGCAGTCACAGACCATGAGCTCTTTGTTGAACATCATCCTGTTTGGGGAGACAGGCATTGAAAAAAGCTCAGTGATCAACCTCATTGTTGGTGATTCTTTTTGCCTTTGTCATGTGACCCTTATGTATGCTCACATGTGACTTCTGACTCATTCCATATCACATGCTGACAGCCATTCCATGGCATTCCATTTGTTTCCATGAACACTTAACATAGATGGGTTTTTGACCTGCCCTACATACTGGTATGTGCACTAAGACCTCATGTATATAAGGCAGAGCTTCATTGTAGGAAGTCCCCATCTTTGGTTTATTCATTGTTTTGTTGAGTAATCCAGTGGGCAACCTAAGGGCCTTTTCATTAGTCCTGATATAAAACTGAAGATAACCCTCTTATCTTGCCCAATGTCTATGTTACTTGAACCTCACTCATTGCACCATCAATATCTTGTCAACACCTCCCCCTATCTTCCTGACACCAACTTTTGCCATGTTATCAAAACTGCATGTGTCTCACTGCAGATCACACTTCAAAGCCACCTCATCTTCCTGCTTTACATTAAGCCCTCTGTGTGTCTGAGTTATTGAGTAATTGCAGTGGCATGAGAGTGGAGGAATCACTCTAGGAGGATCTCTTACCCACAATATCTTCCAACTCTGATCCTCACTGCATGTTATGCTTGCGGAATGTCCATTCTCAGTGTGTCCTCAAAGGCGACACAATGTTCTATAGAAATCAAAGGGGTTCTCTGCTGAGACTCAGGACTCAGGCAGGAGTGAGACTAAACACTGCATATAATTGTGCAGATCTAGCTGCCGAACATACAAGATAACTAGTGAGTATTTATACAGCTTGGAACCATCTCGGAATGGAAAGGCAATGGAATGGAGCACATGGTATATTATAATGGCCTCATGGATCAATGAATGAAATGGAATAACGCTACCATCAAAAGGAGGATAAAAGGAGGAGTGGAGGTCCATGACAAAAGTAACTCTTGAAACACATGATTTAAGCTACAAAAGAGGAATGACAGAGAAATGGGGTGAATCAAGAATAGGGATCTCCATATGACCATATGGAGCATAGTCTTTGAGAAATAGAGTCCGATAGCATTCTAAGGGGAGTCCATCTTCTGATTTCCATTTCAATGAAAAAGTAGTAAAGTTTTCCATTGTTTCCGAGATTCTGGAACCTTCAGAACCATGGAAAGATATCTCAGAAGCATCAGAACTGCAGGAACAGATTCTGGAACCTTTGGAACCATCAGAATTGCATTTACATACTTGTAACAATACTACAGGTAATGACTAGTTGGATCCTTTAGAAGTTTTTCAAATGCTGTTTTGATGTCCAGAGTTTTACTCCCTTCAACTTTGTATTCAATTCCTCTCCACCTCAATGCAATGATGCATATTTGGGCCAACTTTCAATTCTCTTCATGTCCTTCACCAGCTTGCAGACTCCATCACATTTTGACATTATACAAAAAGTGGTTCTTCTTCTTTCTACACCCAGTGCCAGGGGCATTTTCACTCAACCATTTGTCAATGGGCTGAGATTTGTCTTTCTTTATGTTGCCATTCACATATCAGAGGACAATCCAGATCAGAACTCAAATGAACAACTCTACATCATGTTTGTATGAATGTTTGATTTTGTCTTCAAGTGCTGTTTTGCTAAGGAGTTGCACAGCTATGAACTGTACTGTGCTAGTATGTTCAGTTCCAGTGGCTGTCTTCTGGATTGATGACACCAAGTCAAAATCATTGAGGATACCCATGATCCTCCTCTTGTATTTGCAATACATCAAGTTTGATGAGCTGATGTCTTGGTAATACTCTCCATTCTTCCAAAGTGCAAGGTGGCCTTCATGAAAGAGTAAACAAGCAGTTCAACTCTAAGATATACATGACTTACACTTCACTGTTGCCCACCATGCATGCAAAAATTGCTTTTTGATAAGTTCAGTGATGGGTTTCAGCTTTCGAAACATGATCATATATAGAACCCAATTTCCTTGAGTGTCCAGGCTGAGATGAAGTTTGCAAATATTTGCAGTGAAGACATCCTCAAATGTAGCCTTATTGTTAAATCCAGTTCTGCGAAGGTCCAGGTACTAATCTCCAGAGTGCTGGAGGTATATGGTTTGGAAAGTGACTTTGGCTTTACCTTATGTGGTGCACCCTTGTTTGAGTTCACTGTCACTGATTTACGAGAGGGTCAGAAGTTGGAGGCTTGAAGATTTGAAGGTGAGTTGTCTAGACTCAGGCAAGAGAATGCTGATCTAAGATCAATGGTGGAGAAGGTAAAGTGTTACGATTCATTAACCCCCCTTACCCTTTTTCCTTGACTCTTACTTACTGCTGTACACCAAAGGGCTTTAACCATGCTGTTCGAGTCCCACTTGGACTCTTTTCTTTTCATGACCTTTTCCCAGATTACTGCTTACATATTTAGCGTGACTCATCCGCAGTTGTATTACAGATACTTTTCCGATGCCATCGCATCTTTCCATAGTGACTCAGCCTTCTTCGTGATTTCATCGCTTTCTATTTGCTGACTCACCTTCTTCCCTGACCTACCCTTAACCTTTGGACTTGTGTATATAAACCCTCAGTACACCGCTGTAGATCCTCATCCTAGACCTCCTACAATCTACCTTGTATCTTGGATTGTCCTCGGTCCCTCAGTCCTCGTCCTACTGTTGAGTGGACGCTCCTTAGAACCCCTTCGATCCACCGCTAGTTCTGTGGTGCCCCAGAAACTCTGCCAAGGAATACCCTTGCCAGAACCCTTTGATTCCATCTCCTCGACGGTCCCAGAACCCCTTCAATCCCATCTTCTCGATGGTCCTCAGAATCTCCACCAAGGACGCCCCTTGCTGGACTCCCTCGACTCCTGTCAGCTGTACAGTGACAGTAAGCCCTTGAACCTTTTGTAGGCCATGCCTCGACTATGTCGAGCATAACATAAAGTGGGTGATTAAATCAATATTTGAACTAAGGTTTAAGCTAAGGGTACATGGATTTATATATGGAGATCAGAGTTTCGAAGAAGAAAAGGCTAGAGTTGTGAAACAGAGAATACAAAGAACTGGTACTGTGCCAGCAAGTCACACAGCCAGGGCTGTGCTTCCTTGTCTGAGCACAACAGTGTAGAATGGAGGCTAACTAAATAGCGAACAAGGAAGTATAAGAAAGTAACATACAGGAAATGTACATAGAATCAGATATGGAGGAAAGAACAAGAGACTGAAGAAGACTTAGCAATGGATTGTTCCAACTCTGAAGTAAGATAACCGGAGGTGGTCATATGACCTCGGAGATGACCAGAGGGAACTTGGTTGAAATCTGGGATATGACACTTATATCACAATAGTTCCGGAACATGTTCTTTCATGACATCATCATTTTCTGTGATATTGTACACTTTGCACAAGATGTTGGACTCACTCATGCATGCAACTTCTGCCAAATTGTCATCATTCTTAGAGAGTTTCTATACTTCACAGAGAACAAGTTAATAGCCCAGCCATTCAAACCAAAGTGCTTAACTCAATCCTCATTAAATAGTAGAAGGCTGGCCTCCATATCCTTACTGTCCTTGCCACAGAGTGTTGAAAGCAGATTTCTCTGACACCCAGGTCATCCAGGGGCAGAGTGCACAGCGAGGAAGATATCAAGAGACTGAATAAGGAAATACTCACCCTTTGTATCTGAGATTACTGGATAAAGTCTTGAAGAGTAGAGAGAGGGGAGTAGTCTGAGTGAAGACTGTATTGCCAACTCTGGGAAGAAATCCCTCTCAGAGTCTTGAGTTTATATATGTACAGGATACATGCATGGACCATGTACAATTACTATATCTAGAGGGAATGATGCATACACTAGATAAGAGAGAGAAACACTATTGGTTCTATCAATAGCATTGGCTGATGTGTCATATCTTATGTGTCATGCTCAGTCAGCATGATAAGACCAATTCATCCTATTGGTTGATAACCAGGATCATACATATCTGATTGGATGGTTGTGTTATCTATGATGTTATAGATATGTAAGAGTCTAGACTTATGATGTCATTGTCTAGAACATTCTGATATCTAATCTCTGATAAGAGATAAGAGATCACTTCTTAACTTTGTCCAGACCATTGTTATCATGTGATCTATCCACATGATCAAGTCACATGTGTTTCATGTCATGTGTTTAAAGTCACATGAACATGTGATCACAATTTCAACACTTCTCCTTATGATTGGTTCTTCCATATCATGACATATGAATTATTATTCATGTGATCTTGATGAGATGTAATGCAATGACATTGGCTGTAAATTTTGTTGGACCTAGATTCTTGGTCATGATGTCTGCAACCTGTTGATCTGTTGAAATATAGAACAATTCCATCTTATGTTCTTCTTCCATACATTGTCTGATGTAATGGAATTGAACTTTGATGTGTTTTGTTCTGTTCAACTGTGCTGGTTGAGTTGCCAAGAATATAGCACCTTGATTGTCACAATACAATGGTACTTTGGGAATGATTATGCCAATTTCCCCTAGTAGGTTTTTGATTCAAGAAATTTGATGAGCAGCAGAAGCCATAGCAATATATTCAGCTTCAGTTGAAGATCCTGCAACAACACTTTGTCATTTTGTTAACCAGGATATAGGTCCATCTGCTAGAAAAATCAGATTGCCTGTGATGAATTTGTGATCATCTGAATTTGCTGCCCAATCACTATCACTATATCCGAGAAATCCAGAATTCTGTGCTCCTTTGTAGATAATCCCAAGATCCTTGGTTGTTTCAAGATATCTTACAATCTGTAATGCTTGATTGTAACAATCTTCTGATGGATTTGCACAGTATTGTGACATTCTGATAACAGAATAGGTGATGTCTGGTTGTGTTCCTAGCATTATATATAGGAGTGATCCTATAACACTTTGATATTTGGATCATAATGAAGCTGAAGCTTTCTTGTTACTTTTTCGAGGATTATAGCCTATTGGTAAAGGAACACTTGTAGGTTTTGCATTTTCCAATCCAAAGCACTTGACAACTTTAGAAGCATATATGGATTGATCCAATGTAATTGTTTTCTTTTGTCTGTCTCACTTGATGGTCATGCCAAGGTATTCTTTAACAGTGCCAAGATCTCAAGAGTTCCAGATCTTCATGAATATTGATTTTTCTGTCAAGACAAGTTGTTTATCTTGAGAGAAGAAGAGTGCATCATCAACATAGACAATAATGAGAATGAAACTACCATGGATGATTTTGAAATAGATTCCTTCATTGGATAAACATCTCTTGTATCCTCTTTTGAGTAAGGATTTGTGTAAGGCTTTGTTCCATCGTAGAGCAGCCTGTTTTAAACCATAAATCGCCTTTTGTAATCAACAAACTTTTTTTTCAGATCCTTTTTCCACGAAGCCTTTAGGTTGTTTCATATAGAGTTCTTTATCTAAATCACCATAGAAAAAGGCTGATTTGACATCTAGAGCTTCGATCTCCCAGTCATAAAGTGCAGCGATTGCTAAGACAAGGTGAACTGTCTCGAATCTTGCAACTGGAGAGAATGTTTCATCAAAATCTAGACCAAAGATTTGTGTGAATTCCTTTGCAACCAGTCTGGCTTTCTTTCTGCCATCTGATTTTCTTGCAAAAACCCATTGGCACTTTATAGGTTTCCTGTCTTGAGGACAATTTTTCAATCTTCAAACTTTTCTTTTCTTCATCATATCAATTTCTTGACATGCATTCTTCCATCCTTCTTGATCTTGTGGAGGCATTTTTTGTATGTCTTTGTAGAATGTTGGTATGTTATCTGTTGTCACAGCATGAGCCATAAGCATGACTATATGTCTACTGGACATCAATATTGTAGAAACATCTGTGAGTGGTGATCCTAACTCTGTTTCTTTGTCTGATGATTTAGATTCATTATCAGATTTTTCTTCTGATATACGAGGTTCAGAATATCTATAATGTGGCATTGATTCTTCAGGAATTTCTTTCTCTGAAGTATCTTCCTTTGTTTGTTTTGGTTGGTTGGGTGTAGGAGTTAGGATTTTCCTAATGAAATCTTTTTCGCTAGTGATATCTTTTTCAATTTCTATAGCAGTTCTTTTGTCATAGATATTGTCAGTTCGAATAATGGGATTCCATATTCTTTCTGATCTCCTTACTTCTATTCAAAGTTCCAGACCACCATAAGGAGTAGTTTTACCATGTCTGAAAGGGTTTTCCACATATGTTGGTCACATCCCTTTTGCTGTACCAGTTGGTTTGGATGGACCAGCTATGGGTTCAGGATCTGGACTTGCTCTTGATTGTTCTGGTGTTCCAGAGTCCAGTGTCTGTTGATCCTGTGTTTGTTTGGAGTCATCACCTTTGTTAGTTACTTCAGATGGTTTTTCTTCAGGTATGTCCTGATCTTGAGGTTCTGATTGATGAGGTGATAGTGGTGATTGTTCTTCATTTGGTTGTGTATCAGGTTGTTGAGAGATATCATGACTATCTCCTCCTGAATTTGAATTACTAGAATCATCATCATGATTCTGGTTCTCTTGAGAGGAAGATTAAGAAACAGGTAATCATTTGTTTCCTTCAAGATTGCTTCTAGGAAAGGAGAATTCATCAAAGGTTGCAGTTTGTGATATCACGATCCTTCTACATTGATATGACCAGAACCGATATCCTTTGGTTCCATCATTATAACCAATGAAGATCATCTCTTCTGATTTGGAAGAGAGTTTGTTGGCACATAGTTCCTTTGGTATAAGCACATATGCTTGACATCCAAATGTTCTGAAGTCAGAAACATTATGTTTGGATTTATTCCAGAGTTCATACATATGGAGTTTTCCAATGAATTTGGCACATTGGTTGTCTGTTATAAATTCTTAAAGCCAATTCTGAAGCATCTTGCCAGAAGAATGGAGGTAAGCAAGCATGTTGTCACATTGCTTCAGATTTTTCTAGGATAGTTCTATTAAATCATTCTGCCCTTCCATTCTGTTGTGATGTATATGGAACAGTTTTTTGATGTTCAATGCCTTTATTGGAGAGGAGTTTGGATAGAGTGGCATTGACATATTCTCCTCCTCGATCCATACACAACACTTTAAGACGAGAGGTAGTTTGTGTCTCAGCCCAAGATAATCAGTCTTGAAAGGCATAAGAAGCATCAGATTTGTGCTTGAGAAAACATAACTGAGGAAAGCCAGAATAATCATCAATGAAAGTCATCATCCAGGTATGACCAGTGCGAGAGCGAACAGGAAATTTACAAAGATCAGAGTGAATCAGATCTAATATGTGAGAAGTCCGAGTAGCACTTGGGTGAAAGGGAATGTTGGTCATTTTTCTGATAAGACATCCACAACATAAGCCAGAGAGTTGAGTGACTATGGAAAAATCAGGACAACCATGGGTAGTGCGGTGTGCGTGGTGAAGTGCTTTGAGAGAACAATGTCCTAAGCAAAGATGCCAAAGCAAAGAAGAATCCTCATGTAAACTGTGAGCTTGATGAGTAGGACAAATGATTTGACCTTGGAACCAATGCAAACGATTTCCTCAAGCAAGAGGTAATCCTCTAATGAGTAATTGATTTTGTTGAAGAATAGAAGTTTGTTGAGCAGTGGTGATTACATGCATGCCCTGTTTGCACAGCCAGGTAGTGGATAACAATCTTTTTGCAGCTTTAGGAGCATACCAAACATTGGTTAACCAAATGTTATGATACTGCTTGCCATTGTAATGGTGGAGAACAACTATTCCTGGTCCATAGTTCCATATGGTGTGGTCACTTGCAGTTAAGCAAGGTCATTTCTGTTGTTCTAAATGACAAAAGTCAGATAGATGTGGTGTAATATGTTCAGTACAGCCTGAATCAATTAACCAGAGATTGTCAGAACACTTAGGATTACCCAAGTAGTAGGACATGCTGTATTCGGCATCGTATGAGTCATACATGGTGTCATGGTATCCAGTGTCACCATCATGTCCATCCCATACAACTAGGTTGCATGAATCCAACCCATGTATCCATGTTCCATCTGATCTTTTTCCAGTTTGAATGTGTGATCCATTCTTCTTGGATTTTGATTTTTTCTTCTTTCCCTTAGACTCCTCCTGTTTGGGCAAACTTGGTTGTATCAAAGTGCTTGGAACAAGGATGTCATCTTGTTCAACAGGTGGGGGAAAAGCTGTTTTGTCATGTAAGTTTATAATGAAAAGGATTGTTGGAGCAAAATGTGTTATCAGTGGTAGCAATGGACATGCCATTTCATCATCATCATTTTCAGATCAAAGATAAACTTCTTCTTCATCGATTTCTTGAAAGCAAACATGTTTGCTGGATGATCCAGCCTTGTCCTGTCAAAAGTCATTGATATGAGGAAAGTTTACAATGATCTCATCTTTTCCAGAGTCAGAAATGAACGTTTGTGCCATTAAGGCTTTATTCATGGCAGCAGATTGCAGGTCTTGCATATCATATGCAGTGCCTGGTTTGAAAGATGCAAGAGGGTCGTCCATCTCAAAATCTTCAATTTCCATTGCCATGTGAGCCGTTAGCTTTTTCTTAAAGGTTTTACCCTTTCCTTTTCCTTCTTGTGTAGGTGTGCTTCTAGGTTTCTTGGTCAGAGGTGAACGTGCTGGCCCCGAAGATGTCTTCGTTTTGTGCCAACAGTTTTCTGAAGTGTGATTTTGCATATGACAGTGTTTGCATCTCTCTGCATTGAGAGGTGCTTTCTGTTACGCTTGACATGGTCAAGTGTAGGCCTGCAGTGGTTCGAGGGCTTACTGTCACTATACAGCTGACAGGACAAGGGGGCCTGACAAGGGAGTTCCTTGACAGGGAGGCTAAGGCCAGCATAAGACTAACGTCAGGTCGAAGGGGTGGGGGTCCACTCAAGGGTCTTCCTTGGCAGAGGTTCTGAGGACTGTTGAGGACTGAGGGATCAACAGGTCTTGGGGACATCACAGGACTAGCGACAGATCAAGAGTTCAAAGGGAGTGTTCACTCAACAGTAGGACGAGGACTGGGGGACTCAAGTGCAACTCCAAGATACTAGGTAAATTGCAGGAGGTTTAAGATAGCAAATACACCTGAGTATCAAAGGTTTATATACGCAAGCCAAATGGTTAAGGGTAGGTCAATGGAAGAAGGTGAATCAGTGATAGAAAGCAATGGAATTGCGAAGAAGCTGAGTCACTACAGAGTGGATGCGATGGCATCAGATAAGTATTGGTGATACAACTGTGGATGAGTCATGCTAAATAAGTAAGCGGTATTGCAAAGACAATGGTAAAAGAAAGGACCCAAGCAGGGCTCGAACAGCAAGGGTCAAGGTCCTTTGGCATACATGGTAAGTGAAGTAGGAAAAAGAAAGAGGGGCCCAATGAATTATAACATTACCCCCGTTGTATGGGTGAGACTGTGACGAAACCTTAGTAGTTACCTCAATGAGACCCGGTCTCATTGTCATCAGCTTTGGTGCTGACAAAGAAGTCATAGTCATTTGCTGCCGGTGAAGAGGGAGGAGGGGTAGGGACCCGACAAGGGATCTGGACATTGGGACATCATCCAGATGGGGTGGGACAGCCATGGCACGAGGAGGAAGAGCATGAGGAATGAGGGGACTGGTGTGTAGACAAGTCTGAAGAGGAGGAGGTGAACACGTGAGGAGTTCGTGGGTGCATGGGACATGCACATTGAGGATGTCCTGGAGACTGCCTATGGCAGATGGGACATTGATAGAAGGGGCAGAGAGGGTGGTGATGCCCGAGGCGATGGCATTGGTAACACACCTCATGATAGTGAGGGTGGTTGGGGGGAAGGAACCAAACTCCTTGGTTACCGGCCCAGTAGTTGTCGGCACGATCTAGGGCAACGACTTCTTGGGCAGAGAGCGGTTCGGAGGATGCAGACAGGGTGGAGACGTGGTCATTGCCAGTGGTGGCAAGATTCTGGAGATATTGATCGATGTCGATAATGAAGTCGGTCATATCCAACTGGTGCATCAGTTGGATGAGGTCATGTTCCTGGGTCTGGTGGAGATGACAGATGTGGAGGTTGGCCAATGCTTGGGTAGCAGAGGTGGTGGGGGTGGCAGCGGAGATGGTGATGTGGGAGTTCATCAGAAACAGGTGATACATGAGAGCAAAGAGGGAGTAGGATTCTATGTGGGCATCAAGTGCCATGGCAAGACTGGAGTCTCGGAGTTCAGTGGCGATGGCGGTGGCGAGGTCATCATCAAGGGGTGTGGGGTGGTTCAGTAGGGCAGCAGGGGGTATGGACAACGGGAGGTGAGTGGGGCGGTTGGAGATTCATTGGGCCAGGGGAATGGGTATAGTAGTGGGGACGAGGGGTTCAGGGTGGGTCCAGCTGAAGCCAGGCCATGCAGAGGGGATGCCTTCTGCATCATTGCGGAGGCATTGGATCAGGGAAGGGGGAGGTACAGGAATAGGTGCATCACTGGGTTCAAGAGGATTGTTGGCAGGGGTGGTGGTAGACCAGCCAGCTTCGGCAATGTCAGAGGGAACATCACTGGGAGCAGGAGAAGGTGCGAAGAGGGTGATAGACATGATTGTGAGGAGTTTCGAGTTGTTGGTAATGGAGGAAATCGAGTGGCGACATTTATAGTTGTTGAGGAGGGGGCTGGAGTTCTGTAGGTTCCGTTCAGGTTCCCAGGAGTCTTCCTCGACAGTATATCCTTTCCATCAGATCAGGAAGGAGCGGGAAGACAGGGGTCCGTGATGGTGGATGATTTTCTCGATTTCGTCTTCCTCATGTCCATCGATGAGGTCAGGTGGTGGGGAAGGGTAGTTTGGCCTGTGAATGGGGTTTTTGCAATAGGGCGATAGGAGGGACGCATGGAACACTGGGTGGATTTTCCACAATCGTGGGAGGTGCAGTTCATAGGTGATGGGAGATAGCACCTTGACAATGGTAAAGGGTCCTTCATGTTTTGGGGTGAACTTTGGATTGATGACAGAGCGTTTGAGGTTTCTGGCTTCGAGCCAGACTTTGGTGCCTTTGGTGAAGGGGGTGAAGAAGCAGTGGTTTCAGGATGCCATGACTTGGCGAGCGAGTTCATGGGCAGCAAGGGCCTCATTGCAGATGGCAATGAGGGATTTGAGGTGATCTTCAATGGCGGGGATGTGGGAGTCGGTGATAACCGAGGGAAGGGCATGGGGTTCGTATCCCATCATGAGATAGAACAGGGTCTGTCCGGTGACAGAGTGGGGGCAGTGATTGTGAGTGAACTCGGTGTGAGGAATGAGTTCAGACCATGTGGTGGGGTTACTCCCGCAAAAGATGTGGAGGTAAGTCTCAACTTCCTGGTTGACCCATTCGGTTTCACCATCAGTCTGGGGGTGGTATGCAGTGGAGAGCGTGAGGGAATAGTTAAGAGCTTTTCCCAGCGCTTTGGCGAAGGTGGAGGAAAACTGCGGGCCTCGATCCGAGATGATTCTGTCATAAAGACCAAATCAGAGGAAGACTTTGTGGAAAAAGAGGGCTGCAACCCCTTCAGTGGTGATGATTTTCTTGATAGGGCAGAGAATTACCCCCTTAGTAAGGCCATGGTTGACCATGACCAAGAGAGTATCAAAATCCGAGGATTTGGGAAGGTCAGTGATCAGATCACACGAGATCTGCTGGAAGGGGCAGGTGCAGGTGGAGCGGATGGGGGTGAGCGGAGGGACAGTGGGGTGGGTGTTGGCCTTGTGTTGTTGACACGAGGCACAATCTTCGATATACTTTCATATGTATTGAGCAAGGCCTGGCCACCAAAACTCGGTGGCGACAAGCTGACAAGTCTTGAGATAACCCAGGTGACCAGCAGTCTTGTGGTCATGGCAGTGCTGAAGGATGGAGTGCTGGAGGGATTCATCGGGTGGGATGTAGACAGGTCCTTGGAAGGTAAGGATGCTGTCTTTGTATTGCCAGTCAGACAGGCAAGACTGAAAGGCTGGGGGAATGGTTCCGTCAAGGGATTGAAAGGCCTTGAGGATGAAGGGGTCTGTCTTGGAATGAGACGAGATGTGCTCCTGGAGCATGGTGTCGACAATGTTGACAAACAAGGATGGGGGAAGGAGGGTGACTCCTTCATTGTCAGCGTCATCCGAGGGGATGAGATCAGGGCAGCGGGAGAGAGCATCAGGGCCAGCAAGGAGTTTACCAGGGACATGGATCATGGTCAGATCGAAATCTGCAAGATCGAGGAGCCAACGGGCTTGTTGGCGGTTAAGGTTCTGTGCTGACCGGAAGTAGGTCAGGTTCTTGTGGTCTGTAAAGACTTGGACCAGATGGGAGCTGCCATGGAGATAATGGCATCAGGATTTCAGGGCTCACATGATAGCAAGGAGTTTCCGATCATAGATGTTGTAGTTTCATTCTGCTGGTGAGAATGACTGGGAGAGATAGGAACAGGGGTGCCAATCCCCATTGGTATCTGTCAGGAGGAGGATGGCATCTGAGGTGAACTTGGAGGCATCCGTTGTGATAGCAAACAGAGTGGAGAGGTTGGGGAGTTGGAGGACTGGGCAGGCAAGGAATAGTTCCTTGAGGCGATCAAAGGACTTCTGACATTTGGGGGACCAGGCCTAGGGAGTGGTCTTCTTGATGAGATTGATGAGGGGGCGGGTGATGGAGGAATAATCAGGGATGAATCACCAGTAGAAGTTGGCAAAACCAAGGAAGGATTGGACATCACGGAGTTTCTCTGGGGTGGGCCAGGATGTGATCCCATCAAGCTTGACAGGGTCCATGGCAAGTTGACCAGGTTTAATGATCATTCCAAGGTATTCAACTTCTTTGGAGGCGAAGTTGCATTTCTTGAGTTTGAGGTGAAGGTTGAGTTCCTTCATGCACTGGAGGACATGCTTAGTTCTTTCAGCGTGGGTTTTCTTGTTGGGGGAGAAGATGAGAAGATTGTCCATGTAGATGATGAGCCATCCTTCAGCGATCATATCACGGAAGAAGTCATTCATGAATCTTTGGAAGGTAGTGGGGGAGTTGGTGAGACCGAAGAACATTACGGTCAGTTCGAAGAGTCCTTTATGAGTAATAAAGGCAGCTTTCCATTGGTGTCCGTCTTTAATTTGGACATTGTTGTAGCCCCATTGGACGTCAAATTTCATGAAGATCTTGGCATCACGGAGTTTGTTGATGAGGTTGGAGACTAGGGGGAGGGGGTAGGCATTGCGAACCGTATGTTCGTTGAGATACCTGTAGTCCTGACATGGATGGAGTCCACTGTCCTTCTTTTTGACAAAGAAGAATGGGGAGGCTTGGGGGGAATTTGAGGGGCGTATCTTGCCCGAAGCAAAATTTTCATTGAGAAAGGTTTCCATAGCCTTGCACTTGTCTGGGGAGAGGGAGTAAATCTTTTCGACTTTGGGTGTGAAAGATTTGTCAAGATTGATCTCATAATCATAGGGGCGTGAGGGGGGTACGTGATCTATGGCTTCCTTTGAGAAGACAAAGGCAAAGTTGGAGTATTCAGAGGGGAGAGTGACCTTGGATTTGGCTTTCTCGGTGGCCATGGCCAGCTCAGTAGAGTTTGTGAGTTTGGTGATGAGGGGATCACCCTTGGGGATGAAGTGATAACCACATCAGATGATGCAGTTGACAGTATAATTGTCACAAGCACAACAGAGGTATTGGGGTTCTGTCTCATAATCAAGGTATTCATAGAGGCATCCATTGTAGACAGAGTCCACTTGGACGTGATGAGGGGGTCGAGGGAAGGGCTTGAACTGCTGGAAGCGGGTTTCATATTGGTTCAAGTCAACTTTGTGGAGCACATTGAGCTCCTTGGATTGATCAGTAGATTTGTCGATGGAGAGAGTCTGGCTGAACAAGTCAAACCAGTCAATAGTGGAGTTGATGGCTTTCAACCAGGGGAGGCCAAGGATGAGGTTTTGTCGACCACAATCCATGACATAGAATAGGACTTTGTGAGCAAATCCTTCAATGTGAATGAAGAGTTTGGTAGTGAAGCGAACTCCTCCTTTGTCCATGGGTCCCTGGTTGAGATTGGTGACATTGAGGGGGGAGGGGAGTCAGGTGGTGGGGAGCTTGTTTTTGCAAACGAAGCCCCAGTTAATGCAAGAGATGTTGGCGCTGCTATCAATGAGGGCATGAGTGTCGACAGTTTTCAATGTGTGCAAGGGTACAATGACTTGGACAGGGATTTGCATTGAACCAGGCAGAGTAGATACATTTACACATTGTATTTTAGGAGAGTCCTGCATCGGTCGAGGTCTCCATTCTAAAAATTCTTCTTTGAAAGGGTAAATTGGACATGATGAACTGTAAGGTCATCATCATCATCGTCATCACAGGTCTGGAGTTTGGGGAGGTTGTCATCGACCTGTTTGACTCATTTGACCAAAGTCTTATGAGGTTCCTTGGGGTACTTACTTTCTACAAGCATCGGCTCGATGGCCTCTCTGCCTGCAGCATAGGCAACACCCTTCTTTGAAGCATCACTCCTGCTCTTCAGAAGTTAGCTTAGGGGGTCTGGGGGTGCTGACCACATTGACGTCCATGGTGTCGGGATTGTGGGTTTTCTGGGAAGGGGAGGAGGTGGAGGGGATCTGGTAAGACTGGTATGCAGGGGTGGAATGGGTGTGGTGTTGGTTAACAATGGTCTGAGCATGATCATTCTGAACCTGGAAGTGAATGGCTTTCAAGTACCATTCATCAACTTTGGTGGGGACCGTGTCCATGGAAAGGATACAGTGGGAGAGGGGAGGGGGAATGCCAGCAGCGAAGTAGTTGATCAGGACATTCTGATCAGTGATACCAGAGAGGGCGACATTGTTTCTAAACTCAGTGATGTGCTGAGTGAGTTCGGGACCGTAAGATCTGTTTTTCTTGGGGATGAGGTGTTCCGAATGAAGCCAGTTGATGGCCTGATTCTTGGTATCCTGGTGCTCAAAAGCACTCTTGAATTTGACAAGGAAGTTGGCAAATGTCCCGAAGGAGTTGGTGGCAATGGCTTCCTTCCGGAAGGTAGAGGCCCAGATGGCGGCTGAGTCCTTTTTCATATAGGACAGGGTGTAGGCAATTTTCTTGTTGTCGTCATCGTAAACGGCTTTGTTTATGATAAGGTACATTTGGACAGTGGATAGCCAGGACATGGCATCGGCATGAGAGCCATGAAAGGCATTGGGGGCTCCGAGGCAGAGTTCAGTGGGTTTGGTCGTCATGATGACCTGAGCTGGGGGTAGGGGTAGGGTAAACGCCGGTTGGCAATTGACTGGGGTTGGGGATAGTGGGGTGGGTACTCTGGGGATACTAAGCGCTGCAGAGAGTTGATGGGCAAGTTCTAAGTCCTCAGGTTGTTGAGGAATGACGAGGTCTTCATCAGTGTCAATGGGATTCTCCAAGGAGGGTTCGTCAGTGTCCGACAAGTCAAGGGTTTCCCTCTGTGACACGAGGTCAGGGTAGGGTCTAGGGTTTCTGGGGCATTGGTGGGCAATGGTGGAGGCTTATACAATAATAGCCGATCAAGGGAGATCTTAGACCTTTTGTTATGCTTGACGTGGTCAAGTGTAGTCCTGCAGTGGTTCAAGGGCTTACTGTTGCTATGCAGCTGACAGGACAAGGGGGCCTGACAAGGGGGTTCCTTGACAGGAAGGCTAAGGCCAGCATAAGACTAATATCGGGTCAAAGGGGTGGGGGTCCACTCAAGGGTCTTCCTTGGCAGAGGTTCTGAGGACCATTGAGGACTGAGGAATCAACAGGTCTTGGGGACATCGCAGGACTAGCGACAGATTGAGGGTTCAAAGGGAGCATTCACTCAACAGTAGGATGAGGACTGGGGAACCTGAGAGCAACTCCAAGATACTAGGTAAATTGCAGGAGGTTTAAGATAGTGAATACACCTGAGTATCAAAGGTTTATATATGCGAGCCAAATGGTTAAGGGTAGGCCAATGGAAGAAGGTGAGTCAGCGATAGAAAGCAATGGAATTGCGAAGAAGCTGAGTTACTACAGAGTGGATGCGATGGCATCAGATAAGTATTGGTGATACAACTGTGGATGAGTCATGCTAAATAAGTAAGCAGTATTGCAAAGACAATGGTAAAAGAAAGGACCCAAGCAGGGCTCGAACAGCAAGGGTCAAGGTCCTTTGGTGTACATGGTAAGTGAAGTAGGGAAAAAAAGAGGGGCCCAATGAATCATAACACTTTCTTGACCATAGAGACCCTATTTGCAGTTGATGTTTCTGCAACATGTGCATGCAAAGAGGAAGGAGAGTGTTGAGAGGAAGAAGAAACCTTGGTACATTCATATTCTGCCATGATTTTAGTGGTGATTTTGTCCACTGTGAAATTGGTAGAAGATGTGATATGTGAAATGATGGTCATGAGGGATGGCATAGAGCATGTCATTTTGTGAACAAGTAACATGATCTTAATTTCTTCAGATAAGGATAATCCTGCATCTGAAAGATGACCATAGATTTGTTGCAGATTGTGAGGTGAGAAGTGGGATTGAATCTTGGTTTGTTTGGCATCTGGTAATCCAGAGCCTCACAAAAAATGGCAAACATGCCAGTTGGTCCTGTAGATGCAAAGGCTGCCTTGAGATCATCCCAGGCAGTTTTGGACAGAGCTGTGTTGCCAGCTGCATATGCCTGGGGTAGATGATTTTGAAGGTTATTGGCAACCTTGAGACCAATTGTTTCAAGAGCTTGTTGATCTTGTTTCTTCCACAGCACAAGAGCTGTAGCATCTGAGGGAGTGACAGTTGATCCGTCCACTACATCCCAGGTATTCTGCATCATTAGAGCATTTTGCATTTGAAAAGACCATGTAAAGTAGTTGGAAGGTTCGTGGAGAATGGGAACAACAGAAAGAAAAGATTTTGAATCAGAGGAAGACATATTGATTCTGTGTGAAAGGTGAGTAATCCTACCATCCATCATCAGACCAAGGATTCCACCAAGAAGTTGGCTAAGAGATATAAGAAGAATTCTTTCTAAGCCATATTTTGTATGCTTTTTGCAATGACTTGTAAACAGATGAAGAAGGAGATTGATTAACAGCAGTTTGAAACTCTATAGTGTCCACATCAACTAATGGATGTAGATCAAGGAGACCTTGATCTGGTTCTGTTATCTGCATGATCTCATTTTCTTTGAAATCGAGTAATCTGAGCTCTTCGAAGTAATGGTAGTTTTTCATCGTATTCCCATCTAACAGAGCTATCCATCTGGTATCCAGGAGCTCTGTGAAGTATGGATGTATGAGATCATACTTTGGGGGAAGATGAATGTTAAAATCTGCAAAGGTTTTTGGTGGGAGGTATCTCATTCTTATCAGCATATTCTCCTTGACGTCTTTTTGATATGTGACCTTCCCTTTCAAAGGAGGAAGAGGCCTGATAGAAGGCATTGCTTGCTTCATGGAAGAGTAAGAGACACTCTTTTCCCATTGCTGAAGTACAATTGCTTTGGAATGTTGGTTCCAAGCTTGATCTTGTGTTCTCAAAAGCTGAGAGACTCAAGTTTCCATCTTCATTATCAAAGATCTCTAGGGTGCCCAGAGATATAGAACATTGGGGTACAGGACAGTATATGTCAGTCCTGTTTTGCCAGATTAAGGTCCGAACTTTTTGTAGTTCGCTTTTGAGATATTCCTGTGCTGTTATCAGCTCCATTTGATGATGCAGAGCTATCTCCTGAAAGTGAGTTTGTTTGTAAACTCTCCTCCATTGTTCATCCATGACTTTGTTCCAAGATTGTTTTGTAGGAATGTCCCAGTGCCATTTGTTCAGCTTCATCATCCTCCATGCAATACTCTTTGTCTCATAGGTGAGATCATCATCCGAGTCTGCCAGAGCGAAAGAGTATTGATAGTGGTTTAGGTGGGGATATGATTTGTCTTCTAGCTTTGAAGAATCAGATCGGATAAAGTATGGATTAAGAGGTTGGTGATGGGAAAGAAGTATCTCTACTCCTTTATCATGAATGTAAGAAGTCAGTGTTGCATCGAGAGTAGGAATGGGAATAAGAAAACCAGCATGCTCTAGAATAGAGAAAAGAGATTCATGGTGATAACTTATGAGACAAACAAGAGAGTTGGTCATTGAGGTTATACCATCAATGTTCTGAAGAGATGTCCACACTATTGTTGCTATTTTCCCTGTAAGGATCTTGTTATTGGAAGGATATTGAATGGTAGTGGGATCTATCTCTACTTGTCCTTCCCATATTGGTGGAAAGTCTGTCATCCACATACAATGAATGTGATTGTCCAGCAGGAACTGATCTTGGCCTTCTGTCATATCCCAAATTCTCGCTAAGTCCCCTCCACTTCTCCATGTGCATTACTTCCACTATTCCACTCCTATGTCCTCCACTACTCCGTGTCCACTTTACTTCTTGTGCTCATGTATGTTATGTTACGTTTCCTTTTGTTCTCTTTGTAGTTAGTCTCCATTCCATCACTGCAGTGCTCAGGGTAAGGTGCACAGCTCTGGCTGTGCGATTGACTGGCACAGCAGTGGTACTCTGTTTCCTCCATTGCTCTGACCCTGACTTTACTACATTCGGACTTCGACCTCCATATATAAACCCGCTGTAATATGTCTTAGCCCCTAAGTTCGAATATCAACTTAGTTCCGTCCTCTGTTCTCTCCTCCGTCATTGAGCTCGTCAATGAGTTCTCTTGCTTGAGTCTTGATGACTCTCCTCTGACCTCTGGTCACTCTGTACCTCTGCTCTGCTCACCTCATAAATTAGGGACAACGGAATTGGACAAGGGCGCACCACATAAGGTGAAGCCAAAGTCCCTACACCCTCCAACCAACTCCAGTGCTCCGGTGTTTGCTGCCCAGTCCCCGACAGACCTGTACTTAACAGTATATTTGAACTCATGCTTGTCCAAGTTCCCATCCCTTCCCTCCAACAATTGACAATCACCCATGGCCACACATACCATGCAGACGCGATGCCGATTGTGGATGCACCAGGTCTCAGACAACGAGCACGCTTCGGCCACTCCCCCACTATACCATCCATTATCGTTTTTTGCCAGTTCATGTTGTGGACCAGCTGTCATTGACAAGTTCTGCAGTTTCTCTGCCCATTGGACTTTTGCTTCCACATCGCAGGCACTTCACCAACTGAGATCTCCAACCCCAGGTGCTCACATTGAGGAAGTCATTGACAAAGGTGACAAAACAGACAGCTCCCGCACCAAACAGCCCCTACCTGGCGGGTTCAACACACCATGGCACTGTCGTCCTCCTCCGCATGACAACGAACCATCAGACCATGATTCCAACAGGTTTAACCCGGACGAACTCAACCTGCCAGATGATGATGATGATGACTATCCCACTGGTGGTCCCCCAAGACCCAGCGATGACCCAGACCCTGGCAATGGGCATGACAGCGATGAAGACAAAGACGAAAATGTTCCAGTCCCACAGGACGCACTCACCAATTTGGCTGACACCATCCACGGACTGTCATGTGCCAATTGCCGTCCCATCAAGTCCAGAAGCCAGTGGACCAAGGTTCGCGAGCCTGACCAGTTCGACAGCACAGAGCCTTGGAAACTCCATACATTCCTGGTTTAGTGCAAGCTGAATTTTCAAGACCGGCCTAGGGCCTTTAGAACGGATCATGCCAAAGTAACATTTGCACAGTCTTACCTCAAGGGCATGGCCCTAGAATGGTTTGAACCTGACCTCCTTGATGCGGAGGACCCTCAACTCCGTCCTATCTAGATGGATCATTACAGGGACTTCATACTCGAGTTGCAGACCAATTTTGGCCCTCATGACTCTGTCAGAGATGCAGAGCATCAGCTCAACAACCTCTCAATGAAAGACATGCAGCATATCAACAAGTACATTGTGGAGTTCAATAGGATAGCTTCGCAAGTCTGCAGCTATGGAGAAGGTGCTCTCCATCACCATTTCTACAATGGCCTCCCAGACAGGATCAAGGACAAAATCTCCTGCATCGGCAAGCCCGCAATGCTCGCCGCACTCTGTCATCTCGCACAATCAATCGACGCACGTTACTGGGAGTGTAAGTCCAAGATTAACCATCAGCAGAAGCCATCCAGCAACAAATCCTCCGACACCAAATCCGATACCAAGTCCGACAACAAGTCCGGCGGCTCAAAGAGCAACAGCTCCAAGGGCAAGTCCACCACCACTTTCCCTGCTCCTGGTACCTCTGGTACCTCCAACTCTCCTCCTAAGCCCAACCTCTCTTCGAAGCTCAGCAAAGACGGCAAGCTGACTGCTGCAGAATGCAAACACCACTTCGATAACAAACTCTGCATGTTTTGCAGTCAAGACGGCCACATCGCTAAGGATTGCCTGCGATCAACATCAAAGGCATCCAAAGCACGCACTGCCAAGACAACTCCGGAAGCTAAATCGGAAGCCTCCTCCAAGGCAAAAAAATTGAGCGCGACCTCCATGGCTCCACACAGCTGGATGGTCGCATTGACTCCGAATGTGCAACCAAGGAGCTCCATCTCAATGCGTCTGCTCTCTCAGATCCCCAATACCTTATGCCCTCCGTCTCTCTTGTATTGTATGATCTCCATCCTTTCCTCACATTAGTAGACTCTGGCTCCTCTGACTGTTTCATAGACACCACTTTTGTGAATAAGAACAATCTTTCCACCTACACTGTCCCTCCGCTTATGCTCCATCTCTTCGATGGCATGTCAAATTCCATCATCACTCAAGCTATCAACCTCTCCGACATCTTCAAAACCAGTGATATCACCCTGATGACATTTTATGTCACTCTGCTGGATGGCTCGTGCACTTTGGTCCTTGAATACAACTGGCTTACCCGCTACAATCCGTTGATTGACTGGGTCACAAGCAGTATCTCTTTCCGTTCTACTCCGCAGCCCAGTCCCGCACTTCCGAGCTCACCCCTGACTCCTAAGGCATCTCCACCTCCGGTTGTCCCCTCTCCAGATCCGCCGCATTCCCGCACTTCCGAGCTCACCCCTGACTCCTAAGGCATCTCCACCTCCGGTTGTCCCCTCTCCAGATCTGCTGCATTTTTCCGACCGCAAGGCTCCGCCCATCTCTCCCATCAATGCTCCCACATTCATACTGGCTTGTCGCCTACAAGGTTCCATGCAGTTCAGCATGCACATTCGACCAAGAGAAGGTGATCTCTGTGCCGCAGCTACTGAACCTCCTGAACAGATTAATCTCTCTGGTGTTCCATTGGAATATCACGAGTTCTCCAACATGTTTAGCAAATGACAGGCAGATACTCTGCCCCCTCACCACAAACACGATCTCAAGATTGATCTTGAAGAAGGTACCTCTCCTATGCTCGGCACCACCTATTCTCTCTCCCCTTCCGAACTTGAGTCTCTCCACGCCTTCCTAGACGAGCATCTCTCCATAGAATTTATTCGACCCACTTCCTTCACACATGCCACTCCGATCCTCTTCATCCACAAGAAGGATGGTTTCCTCCGTCTCTGCATCAACTTTCGAGGACTCAACAAGATCACCAAGAAAGACTGCTACCCACTTCCCCACATTTCCAACCTCCTCGATGCCCCAAGCTGCGTTAAGGTATATTCCAAAATCGACCTCCAGCATGTGTACCACCTGGTCCACATAGCTGAGGGTGACAAATGGAAGACTGCCTTCCACACGCGGTATGGCTCCTACGTATGGTTTGTCGTGCCATTCGGTCTTATGAATGCCCCAGTGGTGTTCCAGCGGTTTATTAACACTGTCTTTGCTGATCTTTTGGACATTAGTGTCATTGTGTACCTCAATGACATTCTCATCTTCTCCGAAGACATGGCCTCCCATAAGGAGCATGTTAAGGAAGTTCTCCACTGCCTCCACAAACATGGACTTTATGCAAAACCCAAGAAGTGCGAGTTCCATATGGACTCCACGGAATACTTAGGTTATCGGATGTCTCCGTCTGGCCTCACCATGTCCCCAGATAAGGTGCAGTCGATCCTCGACTGGCCTGAACCTCGGAAGGTCAATCCTTCCTCGGATTTGCTAATTTCTATAGATGGTTTATCCACAACTACTCTGAAATTGTCGTTCCACTTACCTGCCTCACTCACAAGGGTGTCCCTTGACAATTCACAGACACCTGCCACTCTGCTTTCCAGGTGCTGAAAGCCGCTTTCATTTCCGCTCCTATTCTTATGCATTGGGCTCCAGACGCTCTGATTATTGTAGAAACTAATGCCTCTGACTATGCTATCGCAAGCATTCTTTCCATGAAGTGCCCCGATGTGGAAGTCTGCCCCGTTTCCTACTACTCTTGGATGTTGACCTCCCCAGAGCTCAACTACGACACTCATGACAAGGAGCTGTTAGCTATTCATGAAGCATTCTGCACCTGGCGGCATTACCTCAAAGGCTCCGCAACTCCGGTTGATGTGGTCACTGACCATAAAAACCTTGAGTACTTCACCACCACTAAACTCCTGACCCACCGGCAAGCCTGCTGGTCAGAGTTCCTCTCCCAATTCAACATGATCGTCCGTTTCCGCCCCAGCCGACTTGGCGCTAAACCTGATGCCCTCACTAGACACTGGGATGTATATCCCAAAGAGGGGGATAAGGACTACACTCAAGTTAATCCACACAATTTCCACCCTGTTTTCATCCAAAAGCAACTCGCTGTGTCCCTACGAGCTACATACCTTGCATTCCCTGTCCTTCATGCAAGTACGCTCTTTGACCTCGAGAAACTCCACAGTAATATTCTCTCCGCCCTCCCATCCAACCCTCTTGCCGTGATCCACATGACCGGATCTCCCGACTCTTCTTCCAACCCTGTATCTGACACTCCCTCCACTTCCCGCTGGACTGTAGATGCAGATGGTTACCTCCATCTCGATGGCCGCATGTATGTGCCCGACATTGACGACCTCCATCTCTACGTTCTCCACTTCAAGCATGATCATCCCCTCTCCGGTCATTTCGGTCAAAACCACACTGTGGAACTAATCCGCCGCGAATACACCTGGCCAGGCATTCGTACCTTCATCAAAGAGTACATATCCTCTTGTACCGCCTGCGCTCACACGAAAGTTCCAAGGCACAAGCCCTACAGGCTTCTTAAACAGCTCCCAATCCCCAAGAAGCCATGGAATTCCATATCTATGGATTTCATTGAGCAACTCCCAGGCTCCTCTGGTCACACCACCATCCTCATCATCGAGGATTGCCTATCCAAGCAATGTATCTTCATCCCAATGGACGACAAGGTGACTTCCCCAGAGTTGGCCAAACTCTTTTTACTCTATGTGTTTTCGAAGCATGGAGTTCCATCCCACATCACCTCCGATCGAGGTTCCAAGTTCATATCTCATTTCTTCTGTTCTCTTGGCAAGGTGCTCAATATCCGTCTTCACTTTACCTCTGGGTATCACCCCGAGGGTGATGGACAGACAGAACGGATGAACCAGATGCTGGAATAGTACCTCCATGTTTATTTCAACTATCAGCAGGACAACTGGGCTGAACTCCTGCCCCTCGCAGAGTTTGCCTACAATAATGCTCCAAATGCAACTACTGGCGTCTCTCCGTTCTTCACCAACAAGGGTTACCACCCCAACATCTCCATCCATCCCGAACGTGACCTCACCTCTGCCCGCACCAGAGAATACTCAGTCGACCTCGACTATCTCTGTTACGATCGCTCTTTTCCTATTTAAAAACTCGCGTATGTCAGGAGTCGAACTCCCGACCTTCTATATAAGGAAAACCCCTATCGACACAAGGTCATCGGGACTTAGACGTTTTCCACTATAACTTATCACGTGACTGCTTACATCAGCAGTCTAGACCACAAGTCACGTGACTTGTCACATGTCAAAGGGCTAGACCCTTATCTCTTATC
>JBBPMJ010000496.1:0-23120 GCA_038090255.1 Austroboletus niveus | reverse complement strand
GAGAAGTGCTGATGGGCAGAAGAGGAGGCACGTAAGCATCAGGAGGAGGAAGAGTGGGCGTGGCGTGAGGTGGAAGAGCGGGTGCAGCATGAGGTGGAAGAGTGGGCACAGTGTGAGGTGGAAGAGGCTGAGCATCGCAAACGTGAGGAGGAGAAAGCCGCAAGGTGTTGCATGGAGAAGGTCGCAGTGGAGAAGGCGTCAGAGGCGACAGACGCGGACGCAGGGGTGAGTGTGCCAACACGGGGTAGGAGAAGGGAGCTAACCACCCAATAGGATGAGCAGATGCCGCCGGTTGGGCTGCCCAAGCCCCGCCAAAAGGGCAAGGGGAAGGAGAAGGCGGCCGAGCCGCAGATTGACCACACACCGGATGTGTGTTACTGGTGCCGCCGCCTCAACATTGAGTGCGTGCTGGCACCGGGAAGGAAGGCATCATTGTGTGTGGCATGTGTCGGCATCAAGCAGCAATGCGAGCGGCTGACGGATGAAGATGACGAGGTCGAGGTCGTGGAGAGGCTGGTGCCGAGGAAGCGGAAGGCGGGCCCGGAGGCGACAGGGTCGAAGAAGAAGGCTAAGATGGAGACGGAGGATGAGTGGCTCACAGACGGGCTGTGGACCGAACTTGCCAGTGCGATGATGGAGGTCACTGAGGCCGTCTGTGACCTGGTGCAGGCTCAGCGTCGAGATACGCGGAAGAGGGAAGAGGAGGTGGGCTGGCATGTGAACTGCATGGAAGCCCAATGGCTTCAACTTTACGACACCGTAATCGCCCTCCGGAACCTCGGAAAGGAAGGGCACGTGACAGCCCAAAGGTTGGCACAGTTGCGCAAGGTGTCGAGGGCGACACAGGTGGAAACGGAGGACGTGGCAGAGTCAGAGGTCGAGGTGGAGGTCCAGACAGGGGAGAATGGAACTGAGGTGGAGAAGAGCGGCACCAGAGATGAGGCGGATGCCGAAGGAGAGGATGTGGAGATGGGTGGGCAGTAAGGCCCTAAGTACATTGTATTAGTAGTTTTTCTTTGTGCAATGTTTTCTTTTCTTTTCTAATGTGATTTGATCAATTGAAAATGAGACGGAGTAAAATGGAGAAAAGGAAATATAGCAGAGTTTTTGTATGGAGATTTTGTCGAAACTACTAAATGGAGGAAACTGAGACGGAGAGAAATCTATGTAAGCGGAGGAAAACGGAATCAAGGTATATGGGGACCAGGCTTATCTGGATACTGGAGATGGAACTCTGCGACAAGTTCTGAGGCGTGATTTAATTCCGTCGCGAGTAACCAGGATGTTTCTTCATCAGTATCTTCATAGCTGGACCAATGGACTAGGTAGAGTATTTTGCAAGTCTTTCGCCAACGGTCTATCTTGGAGTCGAGGATCTCAGAGATCTCGTACTCAGGTTCACCATCAACCTCAACTGGAGGAGGCGGAGGTTGGACGCGATTGTGGATGGTATTGGGGACCAAAGGTTCAAGTTGCGAGACATGGAAGACCAGGTGAATGGACTTCATAGAGTCAGGAAGGCGGAGCATGAAGGAGACAGAGCCAGCTTGCGCGATGATCGGATACAGATCTAAATTCTTTTCAGAGAGCTTTTTAGACGGACGAGTCAAATTAAAATACTTTGCTTTAATGAAGACCAGATCTCTGACTTTAAAGTCAGGGGCCGGAGATCATTTCGCATCAGCAGGTCCTTGGTATCACTTCTGTGCTGTGGCTATTTCTTCACGGAGGAATTCATGGAGAGTGTTGAGGTCGACCGAGTATTCTCTGGTGTGGGCGGAGGTGAGATCGCATTCAGGGTGGACGGAGATATTGGGGTGATAACCCTTGTTAGCAAAGAATGGAGAGATGCCAGTAGTTGCATTCGGAGCATTGTTGTAGGCAAACTCCGCAAGGGGCAGGAGTTCAGCCCAGTTGTCCTGCTGATAGTTGCAATAAACATGGAGGTACTGTTCCAGTGTCTGATTCATCCGCTCAGTCTGTCCGTCACCCTTGGGGTGATATCCAGAGGTAAAGTGAAGGTGGATATCAAGTGCTTTGCCAAGAGAATGGAAGAAATGAGATACGAACTCGGAACCTTGGTCGGAGGTGATGTGGGATGGTACTCCGTGCTTTGAGAACACATGGAGTAAAAAAAGTTTGGCCAACTCCAGGGAAGTCACCTTGTCGTCTGTCGGGATGAAGATACATTGCTTGGATAGGCGATCCACAATGACGAGGATGGCGGTATGACTGGAGGAGCCTGGGAGTTGCTCAATGAAATCCATAGATATGGAATTTCATGGCTTCTCGGGGATTGGGAGCTGTTTAAGAAGCCCATAGGGCTTGTGCCTCGGAACTTTCACACGAGTGCAGGCGGTACAAGAGGATACGTACTCTTTGACGAAGATACGGATGCCTGGCCAGGTGTATTCACGGTGGATTAGTTCCAGAGTGCGGTTTTGACCGAAATGACTGGAGAGGGGATGATCATGCTTGAAGTGAAGAACGCAGAGACGGAGGTCATCAATGTTGGGCACGTACATGCGGCCATTGAGACAGAGGTAACCATCTGCGTCTACAGTTCAGCGAGAAGCGGAGGGAGTGTCAGAAACAGGGTCGGAGGAAGGGTCAGGAGATCCAGTCATGTGGATCACGGCAAGAGGGTTGGATGGGAGGGTGGAGAGAATATCACTGTGGAGTTTCTCAAGGTCGAAGAGTGTACTTGCATGGAGAATGGGGAATGCAAGGTACGTAGCTCGTATGGATGCAGCGAGTTGCTCTTGGGTAAAAACGGGGCGGAAATTATGTGGATTGACTTGAGCGTAGTCCTTATCCCCCTCTTTGGGATAGATGTCCCAGTGTCTAGTGAGGGCATCGGATTTAGTGCCAAGTCAGCTGGGGCGGAAACGGACGATCATGTTGAATTGGGAGAGGAACTCCGATCAGCGGGCTTGCCGGCGGGTCAGGAGTTTAGTGGTGGTGAAGTACTTGAGATTTTTATGGTCGGTGACCACATCAACCGAAGTTGTGGAGCCTTCGAGGTAATGTCGCCAGGTGCAGAACGCTTCGTGAATAGCTAACAACTCCTTGTCGTGGGTGTCGTAGTTGAGCTCTGGAGAGGTCAACGTCCGAGAGTAGTAGGCAACAGGATGGACTTCCATGTTGGGGCACTTCATGGAAAGAATACCCGTGATAGTGTAGTTGGAGGCGTCGGTTTCTACAATAATCAGAGTGTCAGGAGCCCAATGTGTAAGAATAGGAGCGGAAGTGAAAGTGGCTTTCAGCACCTGGAAAGTGGAGTGGCAGGCATCCATGAATTGCCAAGGGACACCCTTATGGGTGAGGCGGGTAGGCGGAACAACGATTTCGGAGTAATTGTGAATAAACCACCTATAGAAATTAGCAAATCCAAGGAAGGATTGAATGTCCTTGACCTTCCAAGGTTCAGGCCAGTTGAGGATCGACTGGACCTTCTCTGGGGACATGGTGAGGCCAGATGGAGACATCCGATAACCTAAGTATTCCATGAAGTCCATATGGAACTCACACTTCTTGGGTTTTGCATAAAGTCCGTGTTTGCGGAGGTGGCGGAGAACTTCCTTAACATGCTCCTTATGGGAGGCCATGTCTTTGGAGAAGATGAGAATGTCGTCGAGGTACACAATGACGCTAACGTCCAAAAGATCAGCAAAGACAGTGTTAATGAACCGCTGGAACGCCGCCGGGGCATTCATAAGACCGAACGGCATGACGAGCCATTTGTAGAAGCCATACCACGTGCGGAAGGCGGTCTTCCATTTGTCGCCCTCAGCTATGCAGACTAGGTGGTATGCATGCCGGAGGTCGATTTTGGAATATACCTTGGCATGGCTTGGGGCATCGAGGAGGTCGGAAATGCGGGGAAGTGGGTAGCGGTCTTTCTTGGTGATCTTGTTGAGTCCTTGAAAGTCAACGCAGAGATGAAGGGAACCATCCTTCTTACAGATGAAGAGGACCGGTGAAAAGACCAAGGACTAGCTGTGTGGTTGCAACCAGGGTGTTGAGTAGGTGAGTGCGAGGTTTGGGTTTCGTCCCAAGGGGTTCCTAGTGGGTCTGGGAAGAAGTCCTGAGTGGAACTAATGAAGTCCAGGCCATCCAGACAGGTTCTGGAAGTCCGGAGTATTGAAATGGTGGTAGGAGTGGTCTTCTGAAGTCGGTTGATATGAACAGGTTGTAAGGAGTGTGGAAAGTTGATGTATTCTGTGAAAGTATTGAGAGAGGTCTTCGGATGGTAGATAGGTAGTAGATGGGGGATTCGTCCTCCTTCTCCTAGACATAGCTAGGTACAAGTATTTATAGTCTGGACATTCCCAGGACTGTATACATATGTCAAAAATATGCCAAACCATAGATAAAACATCAATAGTGAAAGAATAAAGTTGCTAAGGTAAGTCCGGAGCATGGGAAACAGAAGTCCGGAAAACCAGTGTGTGGGAAAGAAGTCTGCAGGTAAGTCCGGAGTGTAGGAACAGAAGTCTGGAAGACCGGCGCATGGCAAAGAAGTCTGAAATAATGGAATATAAACCTAGAGCTGCTCAAAGCTCTACACCGGAGCGGCATGTGTGAAGGAAGTGGGTCGAATAAATCCTATGGAGAGATGCTCATCTAGAAAGGCACGGAGAGACTCAAGTTTGGAAGGGGAGAGAGAGTAGGTGGTGCCGAGCGGAGGAGAGGTACCTTCTTCGAGATCGATCTTGAGATCATGTTCACGGTGAGGGGGCAGAGAATCTGCCTGTCGTTTGCTAAACACATTGGAGAACTCGTGATATTCCGACAGAACATCAGAGAGATTAATCTGTTCGGGAGGTTCAGTAGCTGTGGCACAGAGATCACCTTCTCTTGGTCGAATGTGCATGCTGAACTGCACGGAACCTTGTAGGTGACAGGCCAGCGCAAATGTGGGAGCATTGATGAGAGCAAATGAGAGCAATGGGCGGAGCCTTGCAGTCGGAGAAATGTGGCGGATCTGGAGAGGGGACAACCGGAGGCAGAGATGCCTTAGGAGTCGGGGGCAAGCTCAGAAGTGCAGGACTGGGCTGTGGAATAGAACGGAAAGAGATACTGCTTGTGACCCAGTCAATCAATGGATTGTAGTGGGTAAGCCAGTTGTGTCCAAGGACCAAAGCACAGGAGCCATCCAACGGGGTGATGTAGAATGTCATTGGGGTGATATCATCAGTTTCGAAGAGGACAGAGAGATCAATAGCTTGAGTGATGGTGGAATTTGACGTGCCATCGAAGAGACAGAGCATAAGCGGAGGGACAGTGTACATGGAAAGATTGTTCTTATTCACAAAAGCAGTGTCTATGAAACAGTCAGAGGAGCCAGAGTCTACTAACGTGGGGAAAGGACGGAGATCATACAATACTAGAGAGATGAAGGGCATAAGAGATCAGGGATCTGAGAGAGCGGATGCATTGAGACAGAGCTCCTTGATTGCACATTCGGAGTCAATGCGACCATCTGGCTGTGCGGAGCCACAGAGGTCGCGCTCTATTTTTTTGCATCGGAGGAGGCTTCCGGTTTAGCTTCCAGAGTTGTCTTGGCAGCACACACTTTGGATGCCTTTGAAGTTGACCGCGGGCAATCCTTAGCTACATGGCTGCCTTGACCACAGAACATGCAGAGTTTATTGTCAAAGCGGTGTTTGCATTCAGCAGCGGTCAGCTTGCCATCTTTGCTGAGCTTCGAAGAGAGGTCGGGCTTAGGAGGAGAGTTGGAGGTACCAGAGGTATCAGGAGCGGGGGAAGTGGTGGCGGATTTGCCCTTGGAGCTGTTGCCCTTTGATCCGCTGAACTTGTTGTCGGACTTGGTATCGGATTTGGCATCGGAGGGCTTGTTGCCGGATGGCTTCTGCTGATGGTTAATCTCAGACTTACACTCCCAGTAACGTGCGTCGATTGATTGCATGAGGTGATGGAGTGCGGTGAGCGTTGTGGGCTTGCCGACGCAGGAGATTTCATCCTTGATTCTGTCTGGGAGGCCGTTGTAGAAATGGTGACAGAGGGCACCTTCTCCGTAGCCGCGGACTTGCGAAGCGATCCTATTGAACTCTACAATGTACTTGTTGATACGCTGTGTGTCCTTCATTGTGAGGTTATCGAGCTGGTGCTCAGCATCTCCGATGGGGTCGTGAGGACTGAAATTGGTCTGCAACTCGAGCATGAAGTCCCTGTAATGATCCATCCAGTGAGGACGGAATTGAGGGTCCTCCACGTCGAGGAGGTCGGGTTCGAACCATTCTAGCGCCATGCCCTTGAGGTAAGACTGTGCAAATGTGACTTTGGCGTGGTCCGTCCTAAAAGCCCTAGGCCGGTCTTGAAAGTTCAGCTCACACTGAACCAGGAATGTACGGAGTTTCCGAGGCTCTGTGCCGTCGAACTGGTCAGGCTTGCAAACCTTGGTCCACTGGCTTCCGGACTCGGCGGGATGGCGATTAGCACATGACAGTCCACAGATGGCATCAGCCAAATTGGTGAGCGCATCCTGTGGGACCGGAACATTTTCGTCTTTGTCTTCATTGCTGTCGCATCCGTTGCCAGGGTTGGGGTCATCGCTGGGTCCTGGGGGACCACCGGCGGGATAGTCATCGTCATCATCATCTGGCAGGTTGAGTTTGTCTGGGTTAAACCCGTCAGAATCGTGGTCTGACGGTTCGTCGTCATGTGGAGGAGGACAACGGCGCTGTGGTGTGTTGAACCCGCCAGATAAGGGCTGTTTGGTGTGGGAGCTGTCTGTTTCGTCGCCTTCGTCAATGACTTCTTCGATGCGAGCACCTGGGGTTGGAGACCTCAGTTGGCATGGTGCCTGCGATGCGGAAGCGAAAGTCCGACGGGTGGAGAAACTGCAGAACTCGTTGACAACAGCTGGTCCACGATGTGAACTTGCAAAAAACGATAATGGATGGTATAGTGGGGGAGTGGCTGAAGTGTGCTCGTTGTCAGAGGCCTGGTGCATCTGCGATCGTGATCACGTTTGCATGGTATGTGTGGCCATGGGTGATTGTCGATTGTTGGAGGGAAGGGATGAGAACTTGGACAAGCATGAGTTCAAATATACTGTTAAGTGTGGGTCCGTTGGGGACTGGGCAGCAAACTCTGGAGCGCCGGAGTTGGTCGGAGGGGGTAGGGACTTCGGCTTCACCTTATGTGGTGCGCCCTTGTCCAGTTCCATTGTCCCTGATTTACAAGGGGAGCGGAGCAGAGGTATGGAGTGACCAGAGGTCAGAGGAGAGTCGTCAAGACTCAAGCAAGAGAACTCATTGACAAGCTCAATGATGGAGGAGAGAACAGAGGACAGAACTAAGTTGATATTTGAACTAAAGAGCTAAGACATATTACAGCGGGTTTATATACAGAGGTTGAAGTCCGAATGTAGTAAAGTCAGGGTCAGAGCGATGGAGGAAACAGAGTACCGCTGCTGTGCTGGTCAGTTGCACAGCCGGAGCTGTGCACCTTACCCTGAGCACCACAGTGATGGAATGGAGACTAACTACGAAGAGAACAAAGGGAAATGTAACATAACGTACATGAGCACAAGAAGTAAAGCGGACACGGAGTAGCAGAGGACATAGGAGTGGAATAGCAGAGATGATATACATGGAGGAGCGGAGGGGACTTAGCGAGAATTTGGAATATGACAGGCGACCCCTTCAGCGGAGATGGTTTTCTTGGTGGGACAGAGAATTACTGTTGAACTTGCACTGTTCCAGGTGACACGTATTAGGTGTCAAGCCTGTACTTAGGCTCATAGCAGCATGGATCATAGAACCTACACAGGGGCAACACCTCTACCATATCAGATAGCCATGTATTCACTGGAGGTGAGGATAGAGCTTGGGGGCTTGGTCTGATGGTGATGGTTTGAAGTAAAGAAGTTGTTATTTAAAGCAGAGTTGGAACTCTACACTTTATACTAAGTATGCTACATATTAAGTAAGCCTTTCTCATGTACTGAATATACACTACTCAGGCTATAGATAAGTGTTCTATAGTTAGTCACTTTCAACAATTACCCCCTTAGTAAGGCCATGGTCAACCATAACCAAGAGAGTATTGAAGCCTGAGAAGATGGGGAGATCAGTGATCAGATTGCACGAGATCTGCTGGAAGGAGCGGGTACAGGTGGAGTGAATGGGGGTGAGAGGGGGAACAGTGGGGTGGGTATTGGCCTTGTGTTGCTGGCACGAGGCACAACTGTTACACTTGATGTGGTCAAGCGTAGGCCTGCAGTGGTTCAAAGGCTTACTGTCGCTATACAGCTGACAGGACAAGGGGGCCTGACAAGGGGGTTCCTTGACAGGGAGGCTAAGGCCAGTGTAAGACTAACGTTGGGTCGAAGGGGGGTCCGCTCAAGGGTCTTCCTTGGCAGAGGTTCTTGAGACAATTGAGAACCAAGGGATCAATGGGTCTAGGGACATCGCAGGGCTAGCGACGGATTGAGGATTCGAAGGGAATGTCCACTCAACAGTAGGATGAGGACTGGGGGACCTGAGAGCAACTCCAAGATACTAGATAAATTGCAGGAGGTCTAAGATAAGGAATACACCAGAGTATCGAGGGTTTATATATGTGAGCCAAAGAGTTAAGGGTAGGCAAAGGAAGAAGGTGAGTCAGCAATAGAAAGTGATGGAATCGTGAAGAAGCTGAGTCACTACAGAGCGAATGTGATGGCATCAGATGAATGTTGGTAATACAGCTGCAGATAAGTCATGCTAAATAAGTAAGTGGTATTGCAAAGACAATGGTAAAAGAAAGGACCCAAGCGGGGCTCGAACAGCGAGGGTCAAGGTCCTTTGGCATACATGGTAAGTGATATAAGAAAAAAAAGAGGGGCCCAATGAATTGTAACATTTACCAGGGACATGGATCATGGTCAGATCAAAGTCTATGAGGTTGAGAAGCCAATGAGCTTGTCAGCAATTGAGATTCTGTGCTGACCAGAAATAGGTCAGGTTCTTGTGTTCCATGAAGACTTGGACTGGGTGGGAGCTGCCATGCAGGTAATGGCGCCAGTATTTCAGGGCTCGCATGATAGTGAGAAGTTCCTGATCATAGATATCATAGTTTCATTCTGCTGGTGAGAATGACTGGGAGAGATAGGAACAGGGATGCCAATCCCTGTTGGTATCAGTTTGGAGGAGGATAGCACCAGAGGCAAACTTGGAAGCATCTGTTGCGATAGTGAATGGAGCAGAGAGGTTGGGCAGTTAGAGGATGGGGCAGGCAAGGAAGAGCTCTTTGAGATAATCAAAGGACTTCTGACACTCAGGGAACCAGGCCCAGGGACTGGTTTTCTTTGTAAGGTCAATGAGGGGGCGGGTGATGGAGGAGTAATCTGGGATGAAGTGATGATAGAAGTTGGCGAAGCCAAGGAAGGAACAGACATCGCAAAGTTTCTCTGGGGTGGGTCAGGACACAATTCCATCTAGCTTAATGGTGTCCATGGCGAGTTGACTGGGTTTGACAATTATCTCTAGATATTCAACTTTCTTGAAGATTAAGTTGCATTTCTTGAGTTTGAGATGAAGGTCGAGTTCTTTCATGCATTGAAGGACATGCTTGGTTTGTTCAGCATGGGTTTTCTCATCAGAGGAGAAGATGAGAAGATGGTCCATATAGATGACAAGCCATCCTTTGGTGATCATATCACAGAAGGAGTCATTCATGAACCTTTGGAAGGTGGTGGGGGAGTTGGTGAGACTGAAGAACATTACAGTTGGTTCAAAGAGTCCTTTATGGGTGATAAAGGTAGCT
This sequence comes from Austroboletus niveus, assembly GCA_038090255.1. Lineage (NCBI taxonomy): Eukaryota > Fungi > Basidiomycota > Agaricomycetes > Boletales > Boletaceae > Austroboletus > Austroboletus niveus. The sequence continues at coordinate 13,343 of JBBPMJ010000496.1, read as the reverse complement.
TTCCATTGATGTCCATCTTTGATTCGGACATTGTTGTAGCCCCATTGAACATTGAACTTCATGAAGACCTTGGTGTCATGGAGTTTGTCAATGAGGTCAGAGACTAGAGGGAGGGGGTAGGCATCACAAACAGTATGTTTATTGAGGTACCTGTAGTCCTGGCAGGGACAGAGTCCACCATTCTTCTTTTTGACGAAAAAGAATGGGAAGGCTTGGGGGAAGTTCAAGGGGCATATCTTGCCTGAAGCAAGATTTTCGTTGAGGAAGGCTTCCGTAGCCATACATTCATCTGGGGAGAGAGGGTATATCTTTTCAACTTTTGGAGTAAAAGATTCATCAAGGTTGATCTCGTGATTGTAGGGTCGGAAGGGGGGTACATGGTCTGTAGCTTCTTTTGAGAAGACAGAGGCAAAGTTGGAGTATTCGGGGGGAAGGGTGACTTTGGGTTTGGCCTTCTCGGCAGCCATGGCTAACTTGGTAGAGTTTGTGAGTTTGGCGATGAGGGGATCACTCTTGGGGATGAAATGATAACCACATCGGATAATGTGGTTGATGGTGTAGTTGTTATGAGCATGGTGGATGTACTGAGGTTCTGTCTCATAGTTGAGGTATTCATAGAGTTGTCTGTCATAGACAGAGTCTACAATGGACATGTTGAGGGAGTCAAGGAGAGGACTTGAACTGTTGGAAACAGGTTTTGTATTGGTTCAAGTTGACTTTGTGGAGCATATAGAGCTCCTTGGATTGGTCAGTGAACTCATTGATGGAGAGGATCTGACTGAACCAGTTGATGGTGAGGTTTATGGCTTTCAACCAGGAAAGGCTGAGGATGAGGTTTTGTTGACCACAATCCATGATATAGAAGAGGACTTTGTGGGTGAGTCCTTTGATGTGAACAAAGAGTTTGGTGATGAATCAAACTCCTCCTTTGTCCATGGATCCCTGGTTAAGGTTCGTGATGTTGAGGGGGGAGGAGAGTCAGGTGGTAGAGAACTTGTTTTTGTGAACAAAGCCCCAATCAATGCAAGAGATATTGGCACTGCTATTGATGAGGGCACTGTAGAGCTCAGTACAGCTCTATGTGCATATGGGTGCATTTGACCTAGTTTCACCCAGAGTATGTCTCCTCACTCCTTATTTACTTATACCCTCTGTTTTGCAGCATGGCCAAATCCAGTCATCAACATCTGAGCAGTCGGCCTGGACTGACATGACCTCAGACCACTCAGCCATGTTGTCTTCGGCTTCAGCCGAAGGTTTTGCTTCACCAAGACATTGTTGCTACTCTCAGACAGCATTTTCAAACTGGGAGAAAATATCTACTAGCTCCCGTTCCCTCTATCCTTTACTCATTTTTGGACTCATATGTACCTTTATGGGATCAGTGCCAGGCTTGTTTGACAGGCGCCCCTCCCCTTACATACCTTACATCACAGACCCTATTCCCTAACTAGGGGTACATACATGGTCTCAGACATATGTAGCTTATAAGTTTTGTACCCCTGAGGAATGGGACCAGCTTCCATTTGGCTCACTTTTTGTTGGAAAGAAAAAGAAAACTCCCCTCTGTCATGGGAAAATGACCCTTTACTTCACTGACTGCTTTGTTTTATTTCTACTTCACTGACCGTCTTACTGCCCCAACAAACACCTACCCACATGCTCCCACTTGACTGAAACTGCCTCAGCTCTGTCTCCATGCCAGCCTCCACCCCTATACTTGATCGGCAGCTGTTCAGTCAGCCTTCTCTTCCTCGCAGTGCCTTTTCAACCAGCTGGCTTCTGCCTCAGTCACCTTGGCCCACTCTCGGTGCCCCTCTTTTGAAGTTTGGCCTTTGCTCAGTCAGCCTCTGGCTTTGCTCTCACTCCTTGGTTTTTCTTAGAGTCCCTCTTCAGGGCAAGCCTATCGCTCCCTTTCCCTTCTTCAGCTCGGGCAACCAGGAAACATCTCTTTTGTCCCTTCAGCTGGATTTAAGTCTTGTCAGCGCAAGTGTCAATGGTTTTCAACATGTGCAAGGGTACAATAACTTGAACAGGGATTTGCATTGAACCAGGCAGAGTAGATACATTTACACATTGTATTTTGGGAAAGTCCCACATCAGTCGAGGTCTCTGTTCTAAAAATCCTCCTTGGGGAGAATAAATTGGATGTGACGAATGGTGAGGTCATCATCATCATCATTGTTGCAGGTCTGGAGTTTGAAGAGATTGTTGTTGATCTGTTCAACTTGTTTGACCGAAGTCTTACAAGGTTCCTTGGGGTATTTGACACAAGTGTCGGCCCGGTGGCCTTTCTGCCTGCATCGTAGGCAATGCCCTTCTTTGAAGCATTGTTTCCACTCCTTGAGAGTTAGCTTGGGGGGTCGGGGGGCACTGACCACATTGATGTCCATGGTGTCGGGATTGTGGGTTTTCTGGAAAGAGGTGGAGGTGAATGGGGTCTGGTAAGACTAGTAGGAGTGGGTAGTGGGGGCACAGTGTTGGTTAACAATGGCCTGGGCACAATTGTTTTGGACTTGAAAATGGATGGCCTTTGAGTACCACTTGTTGACCTTGGTGGGGACCATGTCCATGGAGAGGATGTGGCAGGAGAGGGGAGGGGGAATACCAGTGGCAAAGTAGTTGATCAAGATGTTCTGATCAGTGATGCCCAAGAAGGCAACATTGTTTCTGAACTCAGTGATATGTTGAGTGAGTTTGTGACTATAAGATCTGTTTTTCTTGGGGATGAGGTGCTCTGAGTGAAGCCAGTTGATGGCTTGGTTCTTGGTATCCTAGTGCTCGAAAGCACTCTTGAATTTGACAAGGAAGCCGGAGAACTTCCCGAAAGTCTGGGCAGTGATGGCTTCCTTTTGAAAGGTGGAAGCCCAGATAGCAGCCAAGTCCTTTTTCATGTAGGACAGGGCATAAGTGATTTTCTTATCATCATCATCGTAAATGGCCTTGTTTATGATGAGATAGGTTTGGATCATGGATAGCCAGGGCATGGCATCAGCATAAGAGCCATCAAAGGCATTGGGGGCTCCAAGGTGAAGTTCAGTGAATTTGGTCGTTATGGTAACCTGGGCTGGGGGTGGGGGCAGGGTAAACACCAGTTGGCGATTGACTAGGGTTGGGGATGGTGGAGTGGATACTCTGGGGATGCTGAGCGCTGCAGAGAGTTGATGGGCAAGTTCTAGGTCCTCAGGTTGTTGAGGGATGACAAAGTCTTCATCAGTTTCAATGGGGTTCTCCAAAGAGGGTTTGTTGGTGTCCAACAAGTCAAGGATCTTCCTTCTCAATGCAAAGTCAGGATAGGGTCTAGGGTTTCTGGAGTGTTGGTGGAAAATGGTGGTGGCTTATATGATGATAGCCGATCAAGGGAGATCTTAGACCTTTTGTTACACTCAACATAGTCAAGCATAGGCCTGCAGAAGTTCAAGGGCTTACTATCACTATACAGCAGACAGGATGAGGGGACCTGACAAGGGGGTTCCTTGATAGGGAGGCTAAGGCCATCATAGGACTAACAATGGGTCGAAGGGAGTTCGCTCAAGGGTCTTTCTTGGCAGAGATTCTGAGGACTGTTAAGGATCGAGAGATCAATGGGTCTAGGGACATTGCAGGACTAGCGACAGATTGAGGGTACAAAGGAGCATCCACTCAACAGTAGGATAAGGACTGAGAGACTGAGAGCAATCAAGATACTAGGTAGATTGCAGGAGGTCTAAGATAGCAAATACACCAGAGTATCGAGGATTTATATATGCAAGCCAAATGGTTAAGGGTAGGTAAAGGAAGAAAGTGAGTCAGCGATAGAAAGTGATGGAATCGCGAAGAAGCTGGAGTCACTATGAAGTGGATGTGATGGCATCAGATAAAGGTTGGTAATACAACTGTGGATGAGTCATGCTAAATAAGTAAGTGGTAATGAAAAGACAATGGTAAAAGAAAGGGACTCAAGTGAGGCTCAAACAGCAAGGATCAAGGTTCTTTGGTGTACACAATGAGTAAATGTAAGAAAAAGAAAAGAGGGGCCCAATGAATCATAACAACCAGCCTTACTGGGGAGGACCTCTCCTTCACACACCAGCATGGCCTCTCTGACCCATGCACTGCTCTTGACAATCATCTCCAGGTCAATAAACTTCCATCTAAGTGCTCACTCTTTGCCTATCATTTCAAGTGCCCAGAGGGTCATCACTAGAGTTGGGCAGGGGCAGGAGTAACCCTGGGGATATTGTTCAAGGGTACACAAGGGTAGGGATAGAGGTTAGTACTTCTAGAATTTTGCCAGACCCCTACCCCTTGCCAGGGGTAGGGGTCTGAGGCTTAAGTTATGTCACCTTGATCTTATCCAAAATATAGATGTTCACTTTAAATTATTCCTGTTCCTGGACTTGGAGTCTTAAAATTGTGGCTCACCATTTCAATGATACCATATCAAAATAGATAGAAGAGAAACTAAATCAAAAAAAAAAAAACTCATCAGATGTCCATATCCTATAGTACCCATGAGAGAAGAGCACAAGTGCAAGCAGACAGCAAAAGCTCTTGAAAATGGCGACCCCCTTGTAGGATGCAAGAGACAAAACATTCTATAGAAAAGAAATCTACTACTGAAGGGGCTGTTATACCTGCTCCATCTTCTACTCCAACATCTCACCATACTCCATCTGATCACATTTGCTCTATCAATGCCAATGAGGTTCTGAAGGTTGACTCTGACAGCAAAAATGATGCTATTACAGAAGGCATCCTTGAAAAGCCTGAAGAGGATCCTGAGGCTGAGCTTGATAGGCTTTTATCTATAGTAGCAGAATATCATCATTCACAAAGCATAGAAAGGCTGATGAAAAAATGGAATGCATCTATTTATGCATTCTTTCATCCAATATCAAAGATTGAGGAGGTCAATAGACAGTGCATACACCTTTTTGAATGTGCCACAAATCCATGTAAAGGTAAAGGGACAAATAACCACATTGTTCAGCACAACTTGTTAACTAGCAACACCACATCAACCAGCAATCTAAACAAGCATGCAAAAGAATGCTGGGGAGTAGAGGTTATTGCTGCTGCATCAAAGGCAATATCAGTTCACAATGCTCATACTGTACTGAAGGAACATAGCAGAAAAATGAAAGATAGCTCCATAACAGCTGCTTTCAAATGAATAGGAAAAAGCAAGATTATCTTTTCTACCTGAGCATCCGATCCTTCCCAAATCCGAGCTGACCATGTTTGCTGGATGGCACAGAGCCAATGGCCATTTAATATCATTAGTGACAAAGGCTATCAGCAGCTCATGAAGACTGGGCAACCCAGGCATTACATTCTATCCTGTGAGACTGTATCATGCAATGTGAAAAAAGTATTTCTTTATTGTTGTGAAAAGGTCTCGAAGCTTTTAAGGGTCAGTATAAATCATTGACACTATTTTCAATACTTATTGACACGTACCTGCCACAGGAACACAATGGCAAGCTGATTTTTGACACAGATGCATGGACCTCACTGAATCATCGAGCCTTTGTGGCCATCACCATTCATTACAAAAAGGACAGCAAAGCCCCAGTGTGGCTGTTGGACATCATTAAAGTGGCCCAGAGCCACACAGGCACTGTATTAGCTGGTGCATTTACAGATGTGTTGAGAAACTTTAAGATTAACAATAAGGCAATGAGTGTGCTACTATAATGACACTATACTTACCTTATGTTTATTAGATTTTGTCAATCACTTGTGACAACATGTCTTCCAATGAGGCAATGATCACCAAGTTGAAGAAGTTGTTGCCCCACTTTGCAGGGGAGACCACAAAGACAAGATGCTTTTGTCATGTCATTAATTTGGTGATGAAAAGTATTATTTCTCAGTTTGACACATCTATGATGAAGTCATCCAAGAAGAAACCAAATAATGCCAATACTGTTACGCTTGACGTGGTCTAGCGTAGGCCTGCAGGGGTTTTAAGGCTTACTGTCACTATACAGCTGACAGGACGAGGGAGCCTGACGAGGGGGTTCCTTGACAGGGAGGCTAAAGCCGGCGTAAGACTAACATTGGGTTGGAGGGGGTCCACTCAAGGGTCTTCCTTGGCAGAGGTTCTGAGGACCATTGAGGACCGAGGGATCAATGGGTCTTGGGGACATCGCAGAGCTAGCAACGGATCGAGGGTTCAAAGGGAGTGTCCACTCAACAGTAGGACGAGGACTGGGGGACCCGAGAACAACTCCAAGATACTAGGTAAATTGCAGGAGGTCTAAGATAGTGAATACACCTAAGTATCGAAGGTTTATATACATGAGCCAAATGGTTAAGGGTAGGTCGATGGAAGAAGGTGAGTCAGCAATGGAAAGCGATGGAATCGTGAAGAAGCTGAGTCACTATGGAGTGGATGCAATGGCATTGGATAAGTATTGGTGATACAACTGCAGATGAGTCATGCTAAATAAGTAAGCGATATTGCAAAGACAATGGTAAAAGAAAGGACCCAGGTGGGGTTCGAACAGTGAGGGTCAAGGTCCTTTGGCATACAGGGTAAGTGAAGTAAGAAAAAGAAAGAGAGGCCCAATGAATGATAACATTACCCCCATTGTATGGGTGAGACAGCAATGAAACCCTAGTAGTCACCGTGATAAGACCTGGTCTCATTGTTGTCAGCTTCAGCACTGACAAAGAACTCATAGTCATCCGCTGCTGGCAGAGAGGGGGGAGGAGTAGGGACCCGACGGGGAATCCAGACAGTGGGGCATCATCCAGATGGGATGGGACGGCCGCGGCATGAGGAAGAGGATCACGAGGAGTGGGGGGATTGGTGTGCCGATGAGTCTGAGGAGGAGGAAGCAAATGCGCAAGGTGTTCATGGGCGCATGGGACATGCACATTGGGGGTGTCCTGGGGATTGCCTGTGGCAGATGGGACATTGATAGAATGGGCATAGGGGATGGCAATGCCCAAGGCAGTGGCATTGATAACATGCCTCATGGTAGTGGGGATGGTTGGGGAGAAGAGACCAGACTCCTTGGTTACCAGCCCAGTAGTCATTGGCACAGTCTAGGGCAGCAACTTCCTGAGGAGGAAGTGGTTCGGAGGATGCAGAGGGGGTGGAGACATGGTTGTTGCCAGTAGTGGCAAGGTTTTGGAGATATCAATCAATGTCAATGATGAAGTCAGTCATATCCAACTGGTGCATCAGTTGGACGAGGTCGTGTTCCAGGGTTTGATGGAGACAACAAATGTGGAGGTTGGCCAGTGCTTGAGTAGCAGAGGCGGTGGGGGTGGCAGCGGAGATGGCAATGTGGGAGTTTGTCAGGAAAAGGCAATATATGAGGGCAAAGGGGGAGTGAGATTTCATGTGGGCATCAAGTGCCATGGCGAGACTGGAGTCCTGGAGTTCAGTGGCGATGGCAGCGGCGAGGTCATCATTGAGGGGTGTGGGGTGGTTGGGTAGTGCAGCGGGGGGTATGGACAATGGGAGGCAAGTGGGGCGGTTGGAGATTTGTTGGGCGAGGGAAATAGGTGTAGTAGTGGGGATGAGGGGTTCAGGGTGGGTCCAGCTGAAGCTGGGCCATGCGGAGGGGATGCCTTCTGCATTGTTGTGAAGGTGTTGGATCAATGAGGGGGGAGGCACTGGAATAGGTGCGTCGCTGAGTTCAAGGGGGGTTGTTGGTGGGAGTGGTAGTGGACCAGCCAGCTTCGGTGACGTCAGAGGGAATGTCGCTGGGTGTGGGAGAGGGTGTGAAGAGGGTGATGGACATGATTGTGAGGGGTGTGGTTTGGTGGGAGACTGAGGAGATCAAGTGACGACGTTTATAGTCGTCAAGGAGGGATGCGGAGTTCCATAGGTTCCATGTGGGTTCCCAGGAATCTTCTTCGGCTGTGTATCCCTTCCATCGGATCAGGTAGGAATGGAAGGATGGAGGTCCATGATGGCAGATGATTTTTTCGATTTCATATTCTTCATGTCCATCGATGAGGTCAGGTGGTGGGAAAGGGTAGTTCGGCCTGTGGACGGAGTTTTCACGATAGGGCGATAGGAGGGACGCATGGAACACTGGGTGGATTTTCCATGATCGTGGGAGGCGTAGTTCATAGGTGATGGGAGATAACATCTTGACAATGGTAAAAGGTCCTTCATGTTTCGGGGTGAACTTCAGGTTGATGACAGAGCATTTGAGGTTTCTGGCCTCAAGCCAGACTTTGGATCCCTTGGTAAAAGGGGTGAAAGAGCGGTGGTTTCGGGATGCCATGACTTGGTGAGTGAGTTCATGGGCAGCGAGGGCTTCGTTGCGGGTGGCAACAAGGGATTTGAGGCAGTCCTCAATGGCAGGGATGTGGGAGTCGGTGATAACTGAGGGAAGGGCATGGGGTTTGTATCCCATCATGAGATAGAACGGGGTCTGTCCGGTGACAGAATGGGGGCGGTGATTGTGAGTGAACTCAGCATGGGGGATGAGTTCAGACCATGTGGTGGGGTTACTCCTGCAAAAGATGCGGAGGTAAATCTCAACTTCTTGGTTGACCCATTCGGTTTCACCATCAGTCTGGGGGTGGTATGCGGTGGAGAGCGTGAGGGAATAGTTGAGAGCTTTTCCTAGTGCTTTGGCGAAGGCAGAGGCAAACTGAGGGCCTTGATTGGAGATGATTCTGTTGTAAAGACCGAATCGGAGGAAGACTTTGTGAAAAAAGAGGGCTGCAACCCCTTCAGCGGTGATGGTTTTCTTCATAGGACAGAGAATTACCCCCTTAGTAAGGCCATGGTTGACCACAACCAAGAGAGTATCAAAACCAGAGGATTCGGGGAGGTCGGTGATCAGATCGCAAGAGATCTGTTGGAAGGGGTGGGTGCACGTGGAGCGAATGGGGGTGAGCGGAGGGACAGTGGGGTGGGTGTTGGCCTTGTGTTGTTGACACGAGGCACAACCTTCGACATACTTGCATACATATTGGGCGAGGCTTGGCCACCAAAACTTGGTGGCAATGAGCTGACGAGTTTTGAGATAACCAGAGTGACCAGCGATCTCATGGTCATGGCAGCACTGGAGGATGGAGCACTGGAGAGATTCATTGGGGGGAATGTAGACATGTCCTTGGAAAGTAAGGATGCCGTCCCTGTATTGCCAGTCAGACAGGCAGGACCGAAAGGCGGAGGGAATGGTGCTGTCGAGGGATTGGAGGGCTTTGAGGACAAAGGGATCCATCTTGGAGTGAGACAAGATGTGTTCTTGGAGCATGGTGTCAATGACGTTGATGAGTAGGAATGGGGGAAGGAGGATGACTCCTTCATTGTCAGCGTCATCCGAGGGGATGAGATCTGGGCGGCGGGAAAGGGCATCAGGGCTGGCGAGGAGTTTACCGGGGACATGGATCATGGTCAGATTGAAATCTGCGAGGTCAAGGAGCCAATGGGCTTGTCGGTGGTTGAGGTTCTGTGCTGACCAGAAGTAGGTCAGATTCTTGTGGTCTGTGAAGACTTGGACTGGGTGGGAGTTGTCATGGAGATAATGGCGCAAGGATTTCAGGGCTCGCATGATAGCGAGGAGTTCCCAATCATAGATGTTGTAGTTCTGTTCTGCTGGTGAGAACGACTGGGAGAGATAGGAACAAGGGTGCCAATCCCCATTAGTATCTGTCTGGAGGAGGATTGTGCCAGAGGCAAACTTGGAGGCATCCGTTGCGATAGCAAATGGAGCGGAGAGGTTGGGGAGTTGGAGGACTGGGCGGGCAAGGAATAGTTCTTTGAGGCATTCAAAGGATTTCTGACACTTGGGGGACCAGGCCCAGGGACTGGTTTTCTTGGTGAGATCGATGAGGGGGCGGGCAACCAAGAAGTAATCAGGGATGAATCACCAATAGAAGTTGGCAAAACCGAGGAAGGAGCGGACATTGTGAAGCTTCTCAGGGGTAGGCCAGGATGCAATCCCATCAAGCTTGATGGGGTCCATGGCGAGTCGACCGGGTTTAACAATCATTTCAAGGTATTCAACTTCTTTAGCAGCGAAGTTGCATTTCTCAAGTTTGAGGTGAAGGTCGAGTTCCTTCATGTGCTGGAGGACATGCTTGGTTCATTCAGTGTGGGTTTTCTCATCGGGGGTGAAGATGAGGAGGTTGTCCATATAGATGACGAGCCATCCTTCAGTGATCATATCATGGAAGGAGTCATTCATGAACCATTGGAAAGTGGCGGGGGAATTGGTGAGACCAAAGAACATTACAGTCGGTTTGAAGAGTCCTTTATGGGTAATAAAGGCAGCTTTCCATTGATGTCTGTCTTTGATTCGGACATTGTTGTAGCCCCATTGAACATCGAACTTCGTGAAGACCTTGGCATCACAGAGCTTGTCGACAAGGTCAGAGACTAAAGGGAGGGGGTAGGCATCACGAATGGTATGCTCATTGAGGTACCTGTAGTCCTGACATGGACGGAGTCTGCCATCCTTCTTTTTGACGAAGAAGAATGGAGAAGCTTGGGGGGAGTTCGAGGGGCATATCTTGCTTGAAGCAAGATTTTTGTCGAGGAAGATTTCCGTGGCCTTGCACTCATCTGGGGAGAGGGGGTAAATCTTTCCGACTTTGGGTGTGAAAGATTCGTCTAGGTTGATTTCATGATCATAAGGGCATGAGGGGTGTACGTGGTCCATGGCTTCTTTCGAGAAGTCGGAGTATTCTGGAGAGAGGGTGACCTTGGATTTGGCTTTTTCGGCAGCCATGGCCAATTCAGTTGAGTTTGTGAGCTTGGCAATGAGGGGATCGCCTTTGGGGATGATGCAGTTGACAGTGTAGTTATCACAAGCATGGCGGAGATATTGTGGTTCCATTTCATAGTCGAGGTATTCATAGAGGTGTCCATCATAGACAGAATCCACTTGGATGTGGCAAGGGGATTGAGGGGAGGGTTTGAACTGCTGAAAATGCATTTCATATTCGTTCAAGTCAACTTTGTGGAGTGTGTAGAGCTCTTTGGATTGGTTGGTGGACTCGTTAATGGAGAGAGTCTGACTGAACCAGTTGATAGTGTGGTTGACAGCTTTCAACCACGAAAGTCCAAGGATGAGGTTTTGTCGACTGCAATCCATGACATAGAATAGGACTTTGTAAGCAAGTCCTTCAATGTGAATGAAGAGTTCGGTAGTGAAGCAAACTCCTCCTTTATCTGTGGGTCCCTGGTTGAGATTGGTGACATTGAGGGGGGAGGGGAGTCAGGTGGTGGGGAGCTTGTTCTTGCGGACAAAGCCCCAATCAATGCAAGAGATATCGGCGCCGCTATCGATGAGGGCACGAGTGTCGATGGTTTTTAATGTATGCGAGGGTACAATGACTTGGACAGGGATTTGCATTGAACCAGGTAGCATAGGTACGATTACACGTTGTATTTTAGGAGAGTCCCGTATTGGTCAAGGTCTCTGTTCTAAAAATCCTTCTTGGGGGGAAGGGTGAATTGGACATGATGGACTGTGAGGTCATCGTCATCATCGTCGTCGCAGGTCTGAAGTTTGGGGAGGTCATCATTGACCTGTTCAACTTGTTTGACCAAAGTCTTATGAGGTTCCTTGGGGTACTTTCCACAAGCATCGGCACAGTGGCCTTTCTGCCTGCAGTGTAAGCAACGTCCTTCTTTGAAGCATCACTCCCGCTCCTCGGGAGTTAGCTTAGGGAGTCTGGGGACATTGACTGCGTCGACGTCCATGGTGCTGGGATCGCGGGTTTTCTGGGAAGGGGAGGAGGTGGAGGGGTTCTGGTAAGACTGGTATGCGGGGGTGGAGTGGGTGTGGTATTGGTTAATGATGGTCTGAGTGTGATCGTTCTGAACCTGGAAGTGAATGGCTTTTGAGTACCATTCATCAACTTTTGTGGGGACCGTGTCCATGGAGAGGATACAGCGGGAGAGGGGAGGGGGAATACCAGCGGCAAAGTAGTTGATCAGGACGTTCTGATCAGTGATATCCGAGAGGGCGACGTTGTTTCTAAACTCAGCAATATGCCGAGTGAGTTCAGGACCGTAAGATCCGTTTTTCTTAGGGACGAGATGTTCTGAATGGAGCCAGTTGATGGCCTGGTTCTTGGTGTCTTGGTGCTCGAAAGCACTCTTGAATTTGGTGAGGAAGTCAGTGAACATTCTGAAGGAGTTGTCGGTGATGGCTTCCTCTCAGAAGATAGAGGCCCAGATGGCAGCTGAGCCCTTTTTCATGTAGGACAGGGCATAGGCGATTTTCTTATTGTCATCATCATAAATGGCCTTGTTTATGATGAGGTAGGTCTGGATAGAGGATAGCCAGGACATGGCATCGGCATAAGAGCCGTCAAAGGCGTCGGAGGCTCCGAGACAGAGTTCAGTGGGTTTGATCGTCATGGTGACTTGGGCTGGGGGTGGGGGTAGGGTAAATGCTGGTTGGCAGTTGACTGGGGTTGGAGACAGTGGGGTGGGTTCTCTGGGAATACTAAGTGTCACAGAGAGTCGATGGGCGAGTTCTAGGTCCTCAGGTTGTTGAGGGATGACGAGGTCTTCGTCAGTGTCGATGGGGTTCTCAGAAGAGGGTTCGTTGGTGTCTGATGAGTCAAGGGTTTCCCTCCTCGATGCGAGGTCGGAATAGGGTCTAGGGTTTCTGGAGTGTTGGTGGGCAATGATGGAGGCTTATATGGTGATAGCCAATCAAGGAAGATCTTAGACCTTTTGTTATGCTCAACGTGGTCTAGCATAGGCCTGCAGGGGTTCTAAGGCTTACTGTCGCTATACAGCTGACAGGATGAGGGAGCCTGACGAGGGGGTTCCTTGACAGGGAGGCTAAGGCCGGCATAAGACTAACATCAGGTTGGAGAGGGTCCACTCAAGGGTCTTTCTTGGCAGAGGTTCTGAGGACCGTTGAGGGCCGAGGGATCAATGGGTCTTGGGGATGTCACAGGGCTAGCGACAGATCGAGGGTTCGAAGGGAGTGTCCACTCAACAGTAGGACGAGGACTGGGGGACCCAAGAACAACTCCAAGATACTAGGTAAATTGCAGGAGGTCTAAGATAGCAAATACACCTGAGTATCGAAGGTTTATATATGCGAGCCAAATGGTTAAGAGTAGGTCGATGGAAGAAGGTGAGTCAGCAATGGAAAGCAATGGAATCGTGAAGAAGCTGAGTCACTACGGAGTGGATGCGATGGCATCAGATAAGTATTGGTGATACAACTGCGGATGAGTCATGCTAAATAAGTAAGCGGTATTGCAAAGACAATGGTAAAAGAAAGGACCCAGGTGGGGTTCGAACAGCAAGGGTCAAGGTCCTTTGGTGTACAGGGTAAGTGAAGTAAGAAAAAGAAAGAGAGGCCCAATGAATCGTAACAAATACAGCAAACTCAGATGTAGAGGACAGC
>JBBPMJ010000495.1:0-24749 GCA_038090255.1 Austroboletus niveus | reverse complement strand
TCCTTCTTATCATGGTACGATGTCTCGTTATGGTATTTACACAAACATGTACAAACAGTAGAATAGTATATAAACCCCCGGACTTCAAGGCTGGAGTCCCCAGCTTTGAAGTCTTGGAGATTTCCTCCTATCATTGCTCATAAAGGATCCAAAGGGATCATAACTCTTTATTCAAGGGTCAAAGGACCATTACACATCTCGCTACTGCAGAGCATTAGGAGTTGTTTCAGAATGGTTCCATCAAGGGATTGGAGGGCCTTGAGGATGAAGGGGTCCATCTTGGAATGAGATGAGATATGCTCCTGGAGCATAGCATCAACAACATTGACAAAGAGGGATGGGGGAAGAAGGGTGACATCTTTATTATCAGCCTCATCGGAGAGGATGAGGTCAGGGCAGTGGGAGAGGGCATTGGGACTGGCAAGGAGTTTACCAGGGACGTGGATCATGGTGAGATCAAAATCTGCAAGGTTGAGGAGCCAACAGGCTTGTCGGTGATTGAGGTTCTGTGCTGACCAGAAGTAGGTCAGGTTCTTGTGGTCCATGAAGACTTGGACTGGGTGGGAGCTGCCATGGAGATAATGGTGCCAGGATTTCAGGGCTCGCATGATAGTGAGGAGTTCCCGATCATAGATATCATAGTTTCATTCTGCTGGTGAGAACAACTGGGAGAGATAGGAACAGGAATGCCAATCCCCATTTATATTGGTCTGGAGGAGAATAGCACCAGAGGTGAATTTGGAAGCATCCGTTGTGATAGCAAATGGAGTGGAGAGGTTGGGGAGTTGGAGGACTGGGTGGTTGAGGAAGAGTTCTTTGAGGCAGTCAAAGGACTTCTGACATTCAGGTGACCAGGCCCAGAGAGTGGTTTTCTTGGTGAGATCAATAAAGGGGTGGGCAATGGAGGAGTAATCTGGGATGAAGCGACAATAGAAGTTGGCGAAGCTGAGGAAGGAGTGGACATCATGAAGCTTTTCTGGGGTAGGCCAGGATGCGATCCCATTGAGTTTGACAGGGTCCATGGTGAGTTGACTGGGTTTGATGATCATCCCTAGGTATTCAACTTCCTTAGAAGCGAAGTTGCATTTCTCAAGTTTGAGGTGGAGGTTGAGTTCCTTCATTTGCTGGAGGACACACTTGGTTCGTTCAGCGTGGGTTTTCTCATCTGGGGAGAAGATAAGGAGGTTGTCCATGTAGATGACAAGCCATCCTTCGGCAATCATGTCATGGAAGGAGTCATTCATGAACCTTTGGAAGGTGGTGGGGGAGTTGGTGAGATTGAAGAACATTATGGTTGGTTCAAAGAGTCCTTTATGGGTAATAAAGGCAGCTTTCCATTGATGTCCATCTTTGATTCAGACATTGTTGTAGCCCCATCAAACATCGAACTTTGTGAAGACCTTGGCATCATGAAATTTGTCGATGAGATCAGAGACTAGGGGGAGGGGGTAGGCATCGTGAACAGTATGTTCGTTGAGATACCTGTAGTCTTGACATGGATGAAGTCCACTGTTCTTCTTTTTGATGAAAAAGAATGGGAAGGCTTGGGGAGAGTTCAAGGGGCATATCTTGCCTGAAGCGAGATTCTCATCAAGGAAGACTTCCATAGCATTTCACTCATCTGGAGAGAGGGAATAGATCTTTCTGACTTTGGGCGTGAAAGATTCGTCAAGATTGATCTCATGATCATAGGGGTGTGAGGGAGGTACGTGGTCTGTAGCTTCTTTTGAGAAGACAGAGGCAAAGTCAGAGTATTTGGGGGGAAGTGTGACTTTGGGTTTGGCTTTCTCAGCAGCCATGGCCAACTCAGTAGAGTTCATGAGTTTGATGATGAGGGGGTTGCCCTTGGGGATGAAATGGTAGCCATACCAGATGATGTGGTTGACAGTGTAGTTGTCATGAACCCAGCAGAGGTACTGAGGTTCTGTCTCATAATCAAGGTATTTGTAGAGACGTCCATCATAGACAGAGTCTACTTGGACATGGTGAGGGGGTCGAGGGGAGGGCTTGAACTGTTGGAAACGAGTTTCATATTGGTTCAAGTTGACTTTGTGGAGCATGTAGAGCTTCTTGGATTGGTCGGTGGACTCATTGATGGAGAGAGTCTGACCGAACCAGTCAATGGTGGGGTTGATGGCTTTCAATCAGGGGAGACCGACGATGAGGTTTTGTCGACCACAATCCATGACGTAGAAGAGGACTTTGTGGGCAAGTCCTTTGATGTGAACAAAGAGTTCAGTGGTGAAATGAACTCCTTCTTTGTCCGTGGGTCCCTGGTTGAGATTGGTGATGTTAAGGGGAGAGGGAAGTCAGGTGGTGGGGAGTTTGTTTTTATGAACAAAGCCCCAATCGATGCAAGAGATATTGGTGCCACTATCAATAAGGGCATGAGTGTCGACAGTTTTCAATGTGTGTGAGGGTACAATGATTTGAACAGGGATTTGCATTGAGCCAGGCAGCGTAGGTACAGTTACACATTGTATTTTAGGAGAGTCCCACATCAGTCAAGATCTCTGTTCTAAAAATCCTTCTTGGGAGGAAGGGTGAATTGGACATGATGAACTGTGAGGTCATTGTCATTGTCATTGTCACAGGTCTGGAGTTTGGGGAGGTTATCATCGACCTGTTCTACTTGTTTGACTGAAGTCTTATGAGGTTCCTTGGGGTACTTGCCACAAGCATCGGCCCAGTGGCCTTTTTGCCTGCAGTGTAGGCAGCGTCCTTCTTTGAAGCATCGCTCCCGCTCCTTGGGAGTTAGCTTAGGGGATCTAGGGACATTGACCACATCAACGTCCATGGCATCAGAGTCACGGGTTTTCTGAGAAGAGGTGGTGGTGGAGGGGGTCTGGTAGGACCGGTAGGTGGGGATGGAATGGGTACAGTGCTGGTTAATGATGGTTTGGGCATGGTCATTCTGGACTTGGAAGTGAACGGCCTTCGAGTACCACTCGTCAACTTTGGTGGGAACCATATCCATGGAGAGAATGTGGTAAGAGAGGGGAGGGGGGATTCTGGCAGCGAAGTAGTTGATCAGGACGTTCTGATCAGTGATGCCCGAGAGGGTGACATTGTTTCTGAATTCGGCGATATGCTGAGTGAGTTTGGGACCATAAGATCTGTTTTTCTTGGGGATGAGGTGTTCTGAATGAAGCCAGTTGATGGCCTGATTCTTGGTGTCTTGGTGCTTGAAAGCACTCTTGAATTTGATGAGGAAGTCATCAAATTTTCTGAAGGTCTGAGCGGTGATGGCTTCCTTCCAGAAGGTAGAGACCCAGATGGTGGCCGAGTCCTTTTTCATATAGGATAGGGCATAGGTGATTTTATTGTTGTCATCATCGTAAACGGCCTTGTTTATGATGAGGTATGTTTGGACTGTGGATAGCCAGGACATGGCATCAGCGTAAAAGCTGTCAAAGGCATTGGGGGCTCCAAGGCGGAGTTCAGTGGGTTTGGTCATTATGGTGACCAGAGCTGGGGGTGGGGGCAGGATAAATGCCGGTTGGGGATTGACTGGGGTTGGGGATGGTGGGGTAGGTACTCTGGGGATACTAAGTGCTGCAGAGAGTTGATGGGCAAGTTCTAGGTCCTCAGATTGTTGAGGGATGACGAGGTCTTCGTCAGTGTCATTGGGGTTCTCAGAAGAGGGTTCATTAGTGTCTGACGAGTCAAGGGTTTCCCTTCTCGATGCGAGGTCAGGATAGGGTCTAGGGTTTCTGGGGTGTTGGTGGGCAATGGTGGAGGCTTATACAATGATAGCCGATCAAGGGAGATCTTAGACCTTTTGTTATGCTCAACGTGGTCAAGTGTAGACCTGCAGTGATTCAAGGGCTTACTGTCGCTATACAGCAGACAGGATGAGGGGGGGCCTGACAAGGGGGTTCCTTGACAGGGAGGCTAAGGCCGGCATAGGACTAATGTCAGATCGAAGGGGGGGTCCGCTCAAGGGTCTTCCTTGGCAGAGGTTCTGGGGACCATTGAGAACCAAGAGATCAATGGATCTAGGGATGTTGCAGGGCTAGCAACGGATCAAGGGTTTGAAGGGAGCATCCACTCAACAGTAGGACAAGGACTGGGGGACCTGAGAGCAACTCCAAGATACTAGGTAAATTGCAGGAGGTCTAAGATAAGGAATACACCTGAGTATTGAGGGTTTATATACACGGGTCAAAGAGTTAAGGGTAGGCAAAGGGAAAAGGTGAGTCAGCAATGGAAAGCGATGGAATTACAAAGAAGCTGAGTCACTACAGAGTGGATGTGATGGCATTGAACAAGTATTGGTGATACAACTGCAGATGAGTCACGCTAAATAAGTAAGTGGTAATGGGAATGCAATGGTAAAAGAAAAGAACCCAAGTGGGGCTCGAACAGCAAGGGTCAAGGTCCTTTGGTATACATGGTAAGTAATCACAGGGAAAAGAAAAGAGGGGCCCAACAAATCGTAACAGTATGAGATAAGATAGTGATAGAGGGCTGGGCACTCAAGAACCAATACCAGGAAGGTGTTTTGAAAAATAGGGAGGAGTCTATGTCCTCAGACAGGAGGTAGTTCAGGAACAAAGATTCCAGACATAAGAGGGGGTATACTGGGGGTGCAAAGTCTTGGGGATTCATGGGGGGATTCATGGGAGTATTCATGGGAGCCACTTATGGTTCTGAAAAGTTCAGAGTTTCCTAGATCATTTATAAACTTCCAGGAGTTCCAATCCATTCCCAAGGTTAGGCTTTGGCTCCCATATGTCATCCCTGGAGCCATATCCCTTTCATCGGATGCAGAATTAACAGGCTCCCTTCCTCCCTCTATGGGCAATGATCTTATCTATTTCCCATTCCTCTTCACCATTTATTACCTCCGAAGTGGGTCAGAGGTAGTTGGGTCCATGCTCCCAAGTTTTCATATAAGAGATTTGGAGGCTGGCATGAAACACATTGTGGATCTTCCAAGTTGGGGGGAGGCAGAGTTGATAGGCTACTGTGGATATTACTTTCTCAATTTCAAACAGTTTTTCTCACTTGGGGGCTAGTTTTCAGGCAGGATAGTTTGTTTTCAGATTTGTCGCTTCCAACCATACTTTGTCTCCAGTTTTCCATGGTATGAATGTGGACCTTTTTCATCTTTGATGAAAGCTGCTTTCCATCAGTCCTTGGATGCAATTTGTATGTTATGGTACCCCCATTGGATGTTGATTTTGGTAAATATTGTTGAGTTGCCAATCTGTTTGATGATGGACTGAATGTTTGATAGGGGGTAGGCATTTTTTACAGTGTGCTCATTGAGATACCTGTAGTCTTGGCAAGGTCGGAGCTTTCCATCCTTCTTATCAACAAAGAAGAATGGTGCAGCTTGGGGGAATTGTGAAGATTTAATTCATCCATTTGCCAGATTCTCTTCTACAGACTTTTTACATGTATCTTGTTCAGGAAGAGAGAGGGGGTAGGCTTTAGCTCTCCTTGGGATAAATGTTTCTTTGAGTTTGATTGTATGGTCATATGCTCATGAGGGTGGTAGGACATTTGGTGGGTTTTTTTCAAACACATCTCTGAAATCTTTATATTCTCTTGATAACTCCTTTTTCTTTTGCTTCTTTTCCATTTCTAGTTCAGTAGACAGCATTGTCTTCATGACATATTCTTCAGATGTTTCATATCATTTGCAGTATGCTGCATGGGTTTTGAAATTGGGGTCTTTTCAGAGATATCATATAAGATACCTTCTGTTATCTTCTTCATTCTCTTTTAGAGATATCTTTTGATTCTGGTTCAGTATTTGAAGGGTTACTTTCTCTGTTGCCCAATCTATGTCCGGGTTTTGTTCCCTGAGCCAGTTCATTTCTAAAATGATGTTCTCTTTGCTAGCTGGAAGGAGGTGAAATGTTTGGCTTTTTATTATCTTTTCAATGTGGAAGGTGATTGTGGTTCGGAATCTGATAAGTCCTGCTTGGTTGGTGGTTCCATCTGTGTTAATAGCTCTGATAGGTCAAGCTATTCTTTCCATGGGTAGATTGTTTCTTCTGGCAATGTCTAGATTTATGAATGAACCAGTCACTCTGTAATCAATTAAGGCAGTGGTTTTGGCATTGGTTCTTCTGGATATTTCAAGTGAGATGGAAACAAGTATTGATTTTGGGTCACTTGATACTAATACAGAAGACAAGTTAGAGGGGCAGTGAGCCAACTTCTGTCCCCTCTTTAAAAATCCAAAAAGCCCCTATCTTTGAGTTCAAATTTTGCAACCATTTCTTCATCCTCTTTGGGATCTTCGAAACATTCTTTGAGTATCCAAAGTACCTCTTTCTCATCAACTTGTTTTTTCCCTAGTTGTTTTACATATTCATCAATAGATCCCTTCTTGGTTTCAATGGTTTGAATCCTGGCTGGGTTTCTGGGAGGACAAGGTGAGGGGTTTCCCTTCTTTGGATGGTTCCTGGTAGAACATCCTATTTTGTGACAGATAAAGCACCTATTTTCCCTGATGTGGTGAGCTCTTTCAGTGGGGGAGAGCATTTGTTGTTTCAAGGCAGTGGTTTGCAGGGCATCTATATCCATGGCATTTGGATCTCAATTGTTGGTTCTTCCATAGTCTGTCCTTCCTTTCCAGATATCTCTGATTCAATCTTGTTGCCAGGCAAAGGCAGCAGCTTTCTCAGACCATTCTTTCTGTTACGATTCATTGGGCCCCTCTTTTCTTTCCCTTACATTTACTTATTGTGTACACCAAAGGACCTTGACCCTTGCTGTTCGAGCCCTGCTTGGGTCCTTTTCTTTTACCATTGTCTTCTCATTTCCACTTACTTATTTAGTGTGACTCATTCACAGCTGTATTACCAACCTTTATCTGATGCCATCGCATCCACTCCATAGTGACTCAGCTTCTTCATGATTCCATCACTTTCTATCACTGACTCACTTTCTCCCTTTACCTACCCTTAACCATTTGGCTTGTCTATATAAATCCTTGATACTCTGGTGTATTCCTTATCTTAGACCTCCTGCAATTTACCTAGTATCTTGGAATTGCCCTCAGTCCCTTAGTCCTTGTCCTACTGTTGAGTGGACGCTCCCTTCATACCCTCAATCTGTCACTAGTCCTGCAACATCCCTAGACCCATTGATTCCTCAGTTCTCAACAGTCCCCAGAACCTCTGCCAAGGAAGACCCTTGAGTGGACCCCCCTTCAACCCAATGTTAGTCCTATGCCAGCCTTAGCCTCCCTGTCAAGGAACCTTTTCATCAGACTCTCTTGTCCTGTCTGCTGTATAGCAACGGTAAGCCCTTGAATCCCTGCAGATCTACGCTTGACCATGTTGAGCGTAACACTTTCCATAATTCCAGCTCCTTTTTTATTCTGAGGATCCGCTCTGTGAGATCTGGATCTAATTCCTTCATATAACACTCAATCAGGGCATTTTGATCTGAAATTCCTAATTTGAATACAAGGAGTTGGAAGTCAGTGTTAAACTTGTTAAGGGAATCAAATTCTTCACCTTTCATCGAGATTTGATGTAGTTTTCATTGAGAGTCAGCAGCAGTGTGCTTGTCCAAGAAGATCTCTAAGAATTCCTTTTTGAATTCATCCCAAGTGGCTTTGTCTGGAGCAACAGTTCCAGAATTGAAGTTCTCATATGCAGCTTCTGCGAACTGCTTTCCTCACCCTTTTGACATCCTATTGAGAGTGGCATAAATCCTCTTTAAGTCATCATACTTGTCTTTATTCATGAAAAAGTATGCATTCATGGCTCTGATCTAGAATTTGGCATCAGAGGCTTCTCTGGAGAATTCTTCTGGAAGTCCTGCTTTGAGTTCAGTCATTTCTGAGTGATCTGGGTTGGGCAGGGGGTTGTTTGGGGAAGTGGGGGTATTGTGGATTGAGGAGAGTGGATTTCTTCAAGACAGATGAAATCTTGGTGGAGAGGTTCCACTTTGAGCAAAGTAGGGTTGGTTCCTCCGGATGATTTTGGAGGCCAATTCTAGTTGTAATTGTTCTCTTCTATCTGTTTTGTCCTCAAAGTCCTCATAAGGAGGTTCTTCCCTGTATCCATATGAAATGATGGGCAACCAGTGAGGTGCCTTGCTGTGTGATAGCAGAGGTATGAGGAGAGCTAGATCTTTTGTCACGCTTGCGCAATGTCCAGTCTCAGTATGTCCTCAAGGCAATACAAAGTCCTATAGATCAAAGGGGTTCTCTGCTGAGACTTGAGACTCAGGCAGGAGTAAGACTAAACACTGTGTGAAATTGTGCAGATCTAGCTGTGGAACATACAAGATACTAGTAGATATTTATACAAGTCAGAGCTGCCTCAGATCAAAGAGCAATGAAATGGAGCACATGGTATATATACTACAACAGCCTCATGAATCAATGGATGAGAATGGAATAACACTATCACCAAAAGGAGGATGACAAGAGGAGCAGAGGTTTGTGACAAAAGTGACTTTGGAGACACATGTTTATAGTTACAAAAGGGAAACAAGAGAGGAACAGGGCAAGTCAAGAATAGGGATCTCCATATGACCATATGGAGCATAATCTTCAGGGAATAGAGTCCAGTAGCATTCTAAGGGGAGTCTGTCTTCAGGCTTTCATTCACAATGAAGAGTTGCAAGATGTTCTGGCAATTCAGGGGCTCTGGAGTCATTGGAGCAACAGGAATTGCACTTATTTGTAACAACTTCTATTCAGCTGACCATCACTGGATGGCAGGTTGCTCCAGTGTCAACAGATGAAGTCTGTCCTTGATGTCCAAATGTGGACACTTGAAGTTCCTCTGTAGGACACCAGACTTACTTGGAGGTAACTCCAGTATGCCACCTTTCAACATTAATTCTACCAGTCAGTACCAAAACCAATGCACATATGTAGGACAGGGTCTCAGCCAATGGAGGAGGCCATAGGTGGTGAGACCATTGTGGGTATGGGGAGGAGGTACAGGATGTTTGTTGCTGGTAAGGCAGTCTGGTGTCATGTATCATTCTCAATGGCCTGCAATTTTCGGGGTCCCAGTAGGGGTTTCAAGTATCATTACAACGCAGGGTAACAGTAAGTACAAAATATGAAGTATCTATCAAACAACAGCGTCCACATCACCAACTCTCCAGCACGACCTGCGCGCATTCCTGTATCAAAAGACATTCAGAACACAAGCCTCCCAGAGTCATCTTACGACCCACCTTGAGTCTTGCAAAACTGTGCACGATACCAACGTTGAGGATCGTCCTCAACTTTCTCTTCGCCTCCGCTTTCCCGAGGATTAATTGATACGATCCCGAACATTGACAATATCGCGAGGCGTTGTCTGAACGGACCTGTTTGCACTTGCAACAACGCATATCTTGCTGAGCGAATGACTTTTCGACCATGCCAACCATGCGGATCAATTCCATCTCTATTACAACTCGATCGTATTCGCCATCGCATGCCCGGCATATCCACTTGGGAGGTCCGACAGCCAGTCCGTTTGGCATGAGCTCTGGGTCCCGACAAAAGTCAAAGTCACGAAGTGCATCGCACATTTTGCAGGCGACATTGGACAGCTTGAGCGTTTCACAGGGATTTCGAAAAATGGCATCATTGGCGAACTCTCGAATGCCCGCTAGGTCGAGCAGGTTGCGCTTCAGTAGGCCAATCTCCACCTGATAGTCTTCCGCGAGGCCGAATACAGCGCATGTAAACTTGACGAACTCCAGGACGGGGTTCGTGAGCGTGAGGTAGGAACCGGAGAGTACCGGGAACGTGAACTGTGAGTGGAGCTCTTCGTCATAAACCGAGTCTCTGTGCTTGGTCTGAATGGAGCCCACAAGTCGCAAGAGTTTTCGGGTGAGTTTCCTGGCAATGAACTCGCGAGTGGCATCTAGCTCCTTTGCTTTGCCAACATCTCGCTGCGTGACGTCAGGCTCCAAGTTCTGCATAGCCCGAAGAGGTGCTCGTGAATTTTCGTTCGCCTTTTGTCGGATCCTGTAGAGTTCGACAATGAAGAATTGGATAGCAGAGCTGAAGTCATTTCGAACGATCGGCGGGAGGAAACTCTCTATGTTCCATCGCATCTCGATAGTGAGCTCTTCTGGAGGTTCGAGAGCCAAAGAATCCTCACAAACGATACCTCCAAAGTTCGCAGAGTCCATGAACAGTAGGAAGTCATAATAACGTTCAGTATTCAGATAGATATGCTGGAATAGTTCGTGGGACGTGACCGCCGTGTTGATATAGGTTGCGTAGGCATTAGCTGTTCCTGGTGGTTTCGATGTCGCAAGTAAGATCCGACCGAAGTCGGCGTAGATGACATGAGAACCGAGTCGTTTAAATTCCGCAAGCATCTGTATGAACGTTTTCCGCATAAGACCATGAATGAAACGATGGATACATGGATCGTAAAGGTGAGATACGCCCGTGCTGATCCATCGCCAGAAATGGTCAATGGTTATCGTCGCGGGACTCTCGAAATTGCCCTGGATTTTGTCTAGAAGCCATGCCTTGATCATCGACTTCATAATACCAAACGTCAAGGCAGAAACGTGTGATTCTCCAAGGGTGAGGTCGCGTTGCGTGTCGCCTTTGTACGCGCTCAAGGTACGGGATGTGGAGTCGAAGGAGGTCGTTCCGCCACTCCCCTCTAGCTCGTTCACCATGACGGAATGCAGGACTGAGTTGACTGCCAGATTGCGGAGCGTGACTTCTAGGCATACGTTGGAATAACACCCGGGAGCCGTGAATTCCGTATTCTGCAGCTCTTCAGTTGGCCGGTTGTCTGCTTCCCTGCCACCAAGATCTGGGCGCTCGGTAGGTGACCACCAGAGGACAATGTCCTGTTGAATCAACCGTCGTGCAAAGCTAACATCCGACAGAACGAGAGGTTGATCGCCGTTGATGTGGCCAATGGGAATGTCATAGTAGTTCGAAAGAGCGATTGAACGATCAAGCCACGTCCCACACATGAGGTAACGTAGCAGCATCTTCTGGGCGACATGCGTCTGCCAAGGAAAGATGTCGAGGGAGTGGTGAACTCTTGCTTTGGGCGACGACAAGACAGGGAACCGAGACAGCTTGGGAACGTGAGTATCAAAGTAGACTTGCTCCTTTGACGAAGAGACGACGAGCATGTAAGACAAATTTTCCAAGAGTCCTAGTTCTCGAGAGATCGCCTTGAGAGCCGAAATGTCCTTGCTGTGGTAAGTCGTAGTGAATTCGCAGGAAGAGGGATATTCAATGGAAGCGGGATCTCCGTAACGACCTCGCCGTTTCTTCAAGAGATCTATATACAGTTCTTGTAGACGGGGTATACCTTGACGACGCGTCGCAGGGTCCACTAAATGTAGTTTCACGACGCCGCTGGGAAGGAAGAGTGCAAACACGTGAATCGGAGCGCTTTGCGAGTACGCATGGTAGAGGAATAGGTATTTGTGACCACGTCCACCGTCAAGATACGTCTTACGAGAAAGGGAGGGATTGGCGTGATCGAGTTGGTTCAGTTCTACACCCATAGTCTGCGCCTTATTGAGAGTCAATCCTAGCTCATCGACTGTGCAAGTCTTGCCAAGCTTGAGTATGGCTCGCATTTCCAGTGGAACCTAGTAGCGGTTGTCAGAAACGCGCGAGTTTCTCATATTGCTAAATGCAACGCCCACCTGTCGTTCGAAAACACCATCAACGTTTGGATCGTTCGTCAAGTCTGTGAAATGTTCCTGGATGTCCTCGTAAACATCTTCCTTGACGACCACCTTGTATAGGTTATTGCAAGGCATGTCTCTGGGCAAGTGCCGCGTGACTTTCTCCAACTGGTAGTACTCCGTCCGGAATAGTTCGTCCCTCGGTGGATTCTTGAAGCGAAGGTAAAATTGCCTCGGAATACGAAGGGGGACAGAAGTAAGCTCTCCGTCAACGGAAACCCACATGGTAAAGCGACCAGAAATCTTGCTCGGCTGCAATTGTACAACGTCCCAACGTTGCACCGTGCGTATCCGTGCGCCTCTAAACATGGAAGGGACGACAGCCGACGTCTCCCCTCCCCAACGCGCTTCGCGCTTCTTCCGCCAGCGAGGTTTGATCGCCTTTAGCCAGGCCGAGTAGTTCAAGTCGGGATTCGGGAGAGGGACGTCGCGTTCGTGATCTTCTTCAGCCTCAGGACTTTTCTGGCGCGTAGTCTTGCGGTTCACAATAGCGACACGTCCATTGTCAGGGCGCTTCTGCGTTCCAAAGTCTTCCATATCACCCCCCTCGTCTTCTTGTGTCTTTTTCGGAGCGACAGAGAAGAAGTCGGTCATCTTGTTCTGCTTGAACTTGTCTAATTGCCCCGCAACTCTGCGATGCAACCAATCCGGATGCCTGATTCTCGATACCGGATTTGAGACGCCCTGCATAGCCGCGGGGATAGTGATCAACTTCTGGATCACAGAACCCAAACGGTCGATGTAGTACTCCCAGTCCAAAATGGAACGAAGATCGAAACTGCTTAAGCCCGGATCTTTGAGCCATTTTCGGAGATACATTCGCTTGATCGACTCTTCTGCAGAAAAAATGGCGACCGGAACGGCTCGTTCGGTGACGGGAGCACCGTTGGGCTTGGCAGAAATGACAAACTTGCAAGCGAGACCCTTGTCCTTGACCATCTGATCGCCCAAGAATTCAGCGAGTCGCTTGGCGGTACTAATCGACGTGGACTTTTGTCCAGCATACTCGGCGAGCGTCTTGCTCATACTCCTGTTCTCGGCAATCAGACCGACAAGCTCCTCGTCCGAGAGCGTCTCGGCGCGCAAGAAAAGAATGTCGAGCCACTGGTCGGCAACGTGTGCGACAGCGCCGTAGCACTCTTCTGTAGTAGTGCCAAGCAGGAATTTCTCAAAGATTTGGGACTGGAAGATTTTGATGAGCTGCAGTTCGCCACGTCGCTTGACCTCGAAGCCCTTCAATTCGGCGAGAGAACCATCGTCATTGAACACCGCGTAGCGCTTTTTAAGCAGCTTGTCTTCCTCTTTCGAAGAAGGGAGAATCATGGCACGGTATGGTCCGTCGAGCTCGAAAAAGATGGAGTTTTCAGAGTGAACGTCGTATTCCCCAGTGTTCGGATTAAGGTTGTGGTATTGATGGTTCGTGAATCGCGCGTGAACGAGGTGGTTGAGCATCGTACACGGATAAGAGATAGGGATGGCTTTGCCGCTTTTCAGCTTGAACTTGAAGTTCTCGGGGAACACGCCTGGAAGCATGCACCAAATCCCATCCGTGTCCAGTTCGAGGGGACGCCCGATCTGTTCTACCAGCGCGCGCGCCATTTGAATGATCGTCGCGCCTGTAAGACAGGTAATCCCGGCCATCTCCATCGAATGCCAACGTGCACCTTTACGCATCACGTAGCCATAGAACGAATTGAGAATGCACTTGTGGGCGAGCTGCAACGAGTCGTAGACGACGATCATCTTTTTCGCTTCGTCCACCTCCGCCAAGGAGCGGTTCTCGCTAAGGATTGTGTCGAGATTCTTCTTCCACGTCTTGAGAAGTCCCTTGTACTCGTACCGCCGGTCACGGAAACGGCGCACGGTATCGACGTAAAACGGGTTTTCTCGCTGACACACAATAGACTCGCGTGTCTCGATCCGCGTGTCCTTGATCTTCTTGTAAACTTTGCGAGAGTAGTCTCCAAGACGCTTGTGCAAAAGAGCCGTCTGCTCGGCGTCCGTCAAGTCCACAAACTTGCGCTGCGGCCCACCCGATTTCTTGGCAGGGAACGTTTCTTGGTTGAGCGCGTGTCGAATCATGTTGTACTCGTCTCTGTGTGCAGGGAAAAACTCGCCCCTCCACGCCCATTCAAGCCTTCGGTCGCACTCCTTCCCCGGTCGGTTGTAGTCGCACACAGCGCACACTGATTCGTCGATCATAGAGTCCGGCTGTAGTCGATTCGACAACATGATGTTAGGGTACATGGCGGCGACGTCGAGGTGGTAGATCAACGGCTTGTCCGTCCGCTTTGGATTATCTTTCAAGACCTCGAGAGCTGATTGGATCTGAGACTTGACTTCATCGTAGTTTGTAACGTCTTCCAAAGATGCGTTCGACTCTTCGACGATGCAGAACGTCAATGCAGCATCGAGATCTTCAATCAACTGAGCACCCGATGTTAGATCGTGCGATACCACAAAAGAAAAGGTAACAAACCTTTTCGACAGCTGTAGGGACGATCTTGAAATCTGTAGGGATGTCGCTGCGGAAAATGCCAGCCTCTAGTGCTTCCACGTGCCCTCCAACATAAGTCTCCGAGGCGAGCAAGTGGCCCTCAAACATGTTCAGGTGGGCATCCTCGTGTTTGTTGGGCATGATCACGTTTCCTCTGTACGCTTCCACCTGTCCAATGTGTGAGCAGGGTCATCGTATTATCACCGAGCCTACACACCATCAACAACGTCTCACAAAGCGTTCCACTTCCCTTTCGCAAAACCTCGTCGGGACATAACGGGATGATGTTGCAAAGCGAGAAAATGAATGGATGAACGTATTTCATATAGAGATAATACGTGGCTACGGCATCGGAGACGGAGTATTGGGCAAGCACTTGCGGCTGCTCTATGGCATACCTGGAAATAGTTAACGCGCCAACGTCAATCAGAGCCTGATCAACTCACGGTGTCATCAGTTCGGGATCCAACTCGATTGGGTTATACCCCAGTTTTGCCGTCGTGACTGCTTTGAGGCCTTGACTACCTTGCGGTAGGTACGAATCGCGCTTGACCCATCGGAAACAGTCCATGTGGACACAACAACGGTTCTTGAATTCGTCCTCTGCATCCTTTGCAAACCCAGTTTCGAGAAACATATCGATGTCGTTGGCCTTCGCTCTCGCGCAGAGAAACGGAAAATCGAAGAAATCTCCGTTAAACGTAGCCATGACCGTGGGCTTCACTTCCTGGATGTGTTGGAAAAATCTCGTGATAGTTGCGGCCTGATTAAAAACGCCAGTCAACGAACGCAGCTCGTCACGCACAAGGGCGACATACCTCGTCTTTCTCGTTGTACACGATAAACGGTCCTTCATATCCTTCTTTGGGGGTATACTCAAAGTTCTCGATGTCCTCGCTCACGATTTCGCGGTTCGTGATGAGATACCCCTGACCATCGATCATGTACGAAATCATCATGACTTGGTCAATGGCCTGGTCAGGAAACTTGAGCGGCGCCTTCGTCGTCTCGATATCGTACGCCATGACCACAGGGTCCGCACGCTTGACACGCTCCTTGATAGCGGAAAAGCTGGGTTGTCCAGCGTTAAACGTCACGGCGTACCACAACCCGACGCGCAGCTCATTGTCGATAGCCACGCGCAAGTAATACGGCACGTCAAACTCCCGAATGTCGATGATGCACTCGCGAGGGTCCCGTTCCCTGTAATTGCCCCCATTGATGCTCCCTCCAATTTCCGCCCATCCGCTCTCCAGCTCCATGTTCGTGCTGGGGCCTGCCGTGGCATTGATGACGTCTGCATAGGCATCGATGGCACCTCGCTTAGCACCGTTTTCGAGCGCGAGAGGTGCAACGTCGCGTCGGACGGCAAGGAGGTCCGAGACGTTCCTAAAGCATAGCTGAAGATAAAGCCTCCGGTGTCCCATCAAATGGTTAGGCAACTTGAGATCCTCCTTCTTATTGCGTACGATCTTGAGTATGACGCCTTCGTACCGCTTCATGAGCCATTCCTCGACGCTCGTCTCTGAGCCGCTCTAAAGTCCATCCAAACCCGTGAGCACGTCCACAAGAATCAAAAGACGCGTCAACCGACCTTGCACGCAATCTGGAAATACGGCTCGTACTGCATCGTGCACTTGAACGACCCGCCGTCATCTTGGATAAAGTAAAAATCCACCGCGGCCTTGCCGCCAGGGTACTCCGCGTCCTTGACCAGCGTCGGGTGCATATTGATGAGCCAGCCCTCTCTCCGCCCGCCCTCCTGCAGCCGGGAAAACCCAAGCTTCTCGTCGATCTCGTCGCTCAGCCGGACTTGTTCAAATCGTTCCGCGAGTTGTGTACCGTCGTCTTCACGTTGCGGGGCTGGTCCTTCTCCTGGTGCGTTTCCGGATGCGCCGCCTCGCCCACCTCTTCCTCTGCCACGGCCCCCGCGAAAGTAGGAGCCGCCTCGGTATCCAGAGCGCCCCCCACGTCCTCCGCGTCCGCGATTATTTGACGTCAACCCAAAGCCACGTGCCATGAAGGAAAGAGTGAGGTGAAAGAACAAGACGAGACTCGTGTGCGTGATGTGACATACGCGTCTTGTCACATTATTGGATTGTCACACCACACGTTCGAGTCCAGCCTAGTGGATACACTTTGGATAAAAACAAGTGGGGTATCTGAAAAAAATACGCACTACATACAACCTCACCTCGCGAGCTTTGAATCGCCCAAACAGCAACGTGCTTGACCGAGACGACAATCCGTAACATGTACCAAAACGAGAACCCATGAGATAAAAATGTGAAGAAAAAAAAAGAAAAAAAGCTGTAGATCCTGGGGGAAAGAGCGTGCGAGAATAGAATGTGAATGATTGAGTGAGAAAACAAGAAAGCCAGAGAGTGAAAAAAGCTAACAGAATGTACGACCACAGCAGTCTATGATGACAACACAGCGTAATATAATCCATGACCATAAATCAGATAAACCAACAATGCGTACCCAAATTTACTCCTCTTCACCCTCGTCTTCTTCTTGGATTGCATGCTTAAACGCAGATCCACGCGGCCCTGGCAGCTGCCATCGACCACCTCTCGCTTCCGGCGCTTCAAAGGTCATCTCGCCCTGTGCGGGAGCAGGCGAGGATCGCCCAGAATGACCTCCTCTCTGTCTTCCCACAATCCCAGCCCCAGTGCCTGCACGGGCTTTCCCTGCACGCGAGTGCCCACCATGACTCCTCGGGGGTGGCGACATGATCAACGGGATTGGCGACTCGAGCGTCATATACGATGAACTCGCACTAGAACTTGTCGTACTCCCCGGCATCTGGCCCAGTCCCCCCGCAAACTCGGGTACATCTTCATCTTCGTCTACCCAGTCGCTTTCGTCGCCCATGTTCAAACTTGGTCGGCCCGTGCTAAACACGTCCCTAATATCCGGCGCTGGAGAGATAACTAGAACTTCGACGGGAAGATGGGTGCTCCGGCTCTGCCAACCAGGAGGTTCATGTCCCCAGCTCTTCTTCCATGATGTGCGCCCAAATGAACTGGTGTGTGGGCTCGTGAATGGTGTGAGACGTTTTTGAGCGATGAACGTGCCTGCACCCCGTCTCGGAGTGCTATCATCCAACGATCTTCTGGACGGATATCCCTTGAACGGCGAACCCGTCCGCGTCGCCTCACTCTCTGAAGCTTCGTAAAATGACGTGGGTCGCGAGGATGCAAGAGAATGTGCAGAGGAAGCGGCAGAATTTGAGCGGTGGTGCGCTGGGTGAGGCACAGGAGTACTCTGTATGTGTCGTACGACACGTGTAGAAGACGAGGAGCCTGCCCTGCGATGACTATATTTGGGCAGTGGCGACGTCGTGCGATAATATGCCGACCCGTTTGATCCCGCGGACGGGGATTTATGATGCCGAGGGCCACCGCCCACAGAAAAGCTATGCACAGACGACGGGCGCGAGGAATGATCACCTCTTTCAGAATTGGGAGTCTCGGCACCAAAGGACTGAACAGAAGGGATCTGATCAAGCGGTGTATGTGCGTGTGAAGGTTCAATTGTGAAGACCTGAGCGGAATTGCCGGATGACCTGTGGGAATTGACACTACTAGATCGACGTGACGAAGCGGAATGACGTTTGACGCGACGACCTCGTGCGCCCCCGCTCGTACGCCGCTTGACTGTGTTCTTACTAGGAGACATCGAGGAAGGAGGGGTGACCACCATGGATCGGGAATATTGTATCCCACGTCCAGCACCCTGTGGTAGCCCTTGTACGGCTTCCTTACGTTTTCCTTTCCTATCTTCTTGGAACCAGAGACGAAATGCAGAAAGTAAACTCGCCCGATTTCTGTTGGGAGCAATGACTCTTTTACCATTCTCGGCGTAATTTGGGAGCGATCTCAACGTATCGCCAGGAGAACTCCCCGGAGTCGGTGTATATCCAATGGTCGGCGTCGTCTGCTCATCTGCCATCGCCCATGGCGACCCATGTATAGCAGGAACATCGAGAGGAGGCGAGGAAGATCGAGGTGTTGCGTCCTTGGCCTTCACCGGCGGTGACTTGGTCAGTTTGGACGAACCGCCACTACCATGAGAACTACGAGGATCATCCGTTGTCTGGGTTTTTTCAGTTTCCCTTGGTTTCTCCCGTTGACCTTCGCGTTGTTCTTTAACTCCTTCTGCCGACTTCTTTCGAACAAGACCGGCAGCTTCGAGGGCGGTTGTTGCTCGTTGCATGATACTGACGCTTCCCGAGCGAACCTTGCCTTCCCTCTTCAGCTTTAATAAATCCTTGTCCTTATATTCATGGCCCTTTGAGCTCCCACCGGGCGTAGACGGGCTCGAACGCACAGACGACTCGTTTGTGGTCGGGGAAGGTGACAGAAACGGGGATTTCGCACGAGGAGGGGTCGTTGGTCGTACATTCGTAACAGCCGTCGGGGTAGGAGGTAAGACGGCGAACTCCGGGGGGACAGGCGTAGGAGAAACTTCGTCGGTTTGCACTGCAGTTGCACGTCTGTTTCTCTTCCGAGAACTGGAGGTTCGCTCGCTCTCCTTCTCTTTCCGCCGCTTAGACCCTGAGCCTTCTCCGTTTCGTTCAGTGGTGATATCCGGGGAAGTGGCTCGAACTTCGTCGAGAATCCGTTTCTCATGTTTACGCATCAACATCCACCAAAGCGCCCCGGCCGAGTCACATGCATCCGAGATAACGGAGTGGACAATTTGAGCGGTGTCGAAACCCATCGTGCTCATTGCGTTCAGTAACTCGCGCTCAGCAGGCGTCGAAAATATAATTGGAGCGGGTGTACTGAGAAGGGAAGCAAAATCTTGCGGAGGAAGGGGTGCAAGGGGTTTGTCAAGAGCAGGCGAGCCATTTCCATCAGAAAGCGTCGACGACACGGAGCGGCGTTTTGTGCGAGCAGGTGTGCGGGTTGGATGGGGCGGAACACGAGATGGATTCGATGAAGCGACAGATGGCGTCGGCTCTTCCGTACTACATTTTCCACCTTCCTCTTCTATAACGGTTTCGAATCGCCGCCTGTCTGTATCCGTCGACCCTCGGCCACCTCTGGTGATCGTGCTCCGACTTGGGTTAGAATGAGTCTGGGTAGTGATAGACTTTGAAGCGGCTTGGAACGGATCAGAGGCGTTATCATCGGGAGTTGTAGCTGTGGACGGTAAAAGTTCGGAGGTAGCAGAGAGGAAGGTCGTTTCTGAAGTGGCAGAAATCGCCGACACGACTTGTTCCATATCTAGTGTTTTTACATCGTTTCCCGTGGGTTTTACGCTCAATGGAAAGGCGGTGCGGGCTGGTGATGGTGATGCGGGTACGTCGTCGGGATCCTGGACAGTGGGAAGCGTGGCCGTACGTAAGCTAAACCACGGAGAGGCCAGAATTTGAGGAATTGTCAGCCGCTTCGATGGATCAGT
This sequence comes from Austroboletus niveus, assembly GCA_038090255.1. Lineage (NCBI taxonomy): Eukaryota > Fungi > Basidiomycota > Agaricomycetes > Boletales > Boletaceae > Austroboletus > Austroboletus niveus. Next base: position 5,179 of record JBBPMJ010000495.1, on the reverse strand, counting down.
CTGTAAAATATTCCGAAGTAGGTCACGAGCGTCTACGGCAACTATAAAAATCAACATTTCGAAAACAGCAGGGGCATCGAACCTCTAGACAACCACTCGGGATCTTCGAACTCGCCTTTGATGACCTTTGCCTTCATTATAGCTTCGTCGTCGTCGTCAAATGGCAGGGTACCCGTCAGGAGGCAGTAAAGAATAACACCCATGGACCAAATGTCCACCTCTGTATACTGCTAAGTAGACTGCGGAGGACAGCTAGATCGCTGCTCACCAGGACCAAAGTATCTCCTGCCTTGGAGTACCTCTGGAGCGGCATAACCAGTCGTACCGCAAAATGTATCCATATAGAGACCCTTCTCGTGTTCGCGCGTGAACCCGAAATCACCCAGTTTGACGCGACATCGTTCGTCCAACAATACGTTCTCGAGCTTAAGATCGCGATGGACAATGCCCTTGTCGTGCAAGTAGGCAACGGCGAGACAGAGTTGGCCAAAAATGATTTTGGTTTCGTCTTCGGACAAGCGGCCCTTTTCGGCGAGGTAATCAAAGAGCTCTCCACCCGAGCAGAGTTCGGTCACGATCCATATGTATGACTCCGTAGCAATGACTTCGTACATTTGGGTGACATGGGGGTGGTGGAGTTGGCGGTGGTGGTGTATTTCGCGGGTAAGGGAGGCAGACATGGCTTTCGGGATCTGCTTTATGGCAACGCGGGTGGACGTGAGACGGTGGGTGCCCATGCGCACTTTGCCATAGGCACCTGTTGGCGATCTTATCAGGAGAGAGTGCCCGGGGTAGGGCTGAGAAGACTTGCCTTCTCCGATTACTTTTCCAAGGGTGTAATTACCTATTACCCTAATCTTTTGGGAAGCGAGCTCCCTCCCTAGTTCATTATAGGCATTAGCAAGCTGGGCTTTGTGGTTTTGGGACATGGAGGCGGACTGCTTGTGGCCGAGAGTGGACATTGTATGGCATGTAGAGTGGACGGTAAAGGAGAGGCACGGGCAAGATAGCCACGGAATAGTTGAGGTGGGGCTGGACAAAGTTTTGAGGAGAGTGAGAGGTTGGTGTCAAGAACAACCAGTTGCCATCATCATACCGTGGGAATGTGGAAATCATTGACGACAGGAAAGACAACAAATTCATGGAAACGACTAGTGTCACAGCTACCTATCGACAGTCCGGACGAACCGCAATACTAGCAAAAGAAACTACAGAAGCGTGTCATAGATACCACACAAAGACCAGCAACGAGGACTATTTGTGCACTGCTTTGACGATACTAACAACAATGATGACGATGATGATGGCCACCGCGAGACCTATAATGATACGCATCTGGATATCTGGTCAGCATCCGCGTCTTGTGCAACAGCGCAAGCCCACCTTCATGTCCTTCCACCTGGGAGCCACCGGATATAAGAAGAGGTATGGAGACAACGGAACGAGCAAGCTTACCACATATTCTAGAAGCAGTTAGCGTTGGATTACATCGAAGGAACGGGCCACGCTTACCTTGCGTACTCGGTTTGCGCCGCGACGGAAGCCCTGCGCCGAGACAGCGAGATTGTCTGTTGGCAAAGTCTTTATGGTCCCCGGCGCAGCGTGATAACAAAAAGGACTAGCCAGTCTTGTCCTGTAATGAGTCCAGCCGCTCGCCCCTCTCGGCAACCTTTGTGATGTTCTCCCTCATAATTCCGACGGTGTCGTCAATTTGTTGCTGGATGGCGGCTGTTTTAGCATTGCCCTGTGATCCTGATGGATTCGACGAGGAGCCGCCGCGAGGAACGTAGGGGTCGTAAGGTTCAGACCTGGGGTTGGCGAAACATTAAAAAGTGCGAGGCCATGAAAGGAGCGAAAGACGAACATGCCGGCTCTGGAGGACGAGGTGTGAGTGGAAGAGAAGAGATATTTGTGTTGACCCTACCGGACGAAGCGAGATGAGTAAAGCTGGGGACTGCGCGCGAGAGAGCGAGGCGGTGAAAACGGGTAACCAGTCACACGTACCCCCTAGTGTGACGTGTCACTCCCTCCTTGTAATTACATCATGGCCCGAGGATCTTTATATGGACCAGGTACACATTGCGTAGGTGCATGTTCTACTCTATGTCCACCGCAAATGACAGTTCTTTCCTCAGCACCTGTCGCTCGGGGCTCTGTATCTTTTCTCCTCGAGGTATCAACGCCAGTCACATACCTCTATTCGTGTTTCGTCGCGCTCGTCCTTCGCCTTGCGGTTACGCCCGCTTTCTCCGTCACCGTGCCCGTGAACTCCTAGGTCCGTATGCCGCTGGCCCAGCATTTTGGGTGCCTCTTTCCCGTTCCCACTTCCCTACTCACTTCTTATCCCTCTCAGGCTCGAGCGAGTTGGGCAAATCAACAATCGTTAAGCAAGCAAAGATTATTTACCAGGACGGTTTTACCGATGAAGCACTCCCGACGTACCGACCCACAACTTATCGAAACACACTCGATAGTGCACAAGTCATCGTTCTCACCATGCGAAAGATCGGTCTCGATTGCGTTTATCCAAGTAACCACATAAGCTTTTCTCCTTTTCACCCAACGCCTCCCTCGGTCCTCATTTCCACCATAGGGTCAACACAGATCTTATTTTCGATTACCGGATCAAATAGTCACCCTCTTTTGTCTTTTCCCCTGAAATTGCCGAAGCCATCCGCCAGCCGTGGAAAGACTTCATAATCCCAAAGCTCATGGATCCGAGCAGCAGTGAGTGCCGTAGTCGAATTTGTCACTCGTTCTCACTCTCACTGCGCATAGGCTCACCTAACTATCCGCCGACAGAGAACGACGTATTACATGGCACCGGAGCCCCGTCTTATTCGAATCCAGGCTGCGTCGGCATGGCGGGGACTCGGACTCTCGGGTGAGTTACTACGCAAGAACGTGCGTCGTGGTCCCATCACTCTCCCCCGTTTCGCGCCGACCCGAACGTTCCTGCAATGGTTCGTCTCATTTTCGTCGATCGATCCCCGCTACCATGAGTCGAATCGGCCGTCGAGGTCGCGGGCGCGGTGTGGCGGTGTACGCCGGGATTCTCCGAGAGGGAAGCATTTACAGCACTGCCACGGTAAACTCCGGGCTATAGATGAATTCCCTGGGTTATACTTCCAGATAACGGGACTTATCTGCTTTGTACGCATACTGTCGCAGCGACCGCAGCGTTATCGCGTTCCTTCCCATATTTACATAAAGTCCAGAAATCAAACTATGGACCACTGATGGGCTCCACAAACACGGTCGCTCTGCGCGATTGTGATCGTAAACCCTGACCCGTGGGTTATGGGCATGCGGGCGTCAAATGCCTCGTGCATATGGCATGATGAGCGCTCGTCGTCGACGCTGAACTTTTCTAACAACCCTTTCACCTTCGTCGTTGAGTGAGACCCCCCGCTGTTGACCTAGTTGAAACCCTAAGTCACCCTTGTCGCAGGTATGCCCTGCGGGTTAGATGATTGCATAGCTGAGTTCGAGCTGAAGGAATCTTTAACCAGGACTTAGTCGATCTATCTCGTGCATACTACCCCACTTACATTGCATCGCAATGTTCCGTTCAAGTGAGTGTATCTGACCCGGAGTATCACTTAGACCAGTAAACGATACATTCGCCAGAAAAATCTGCTACATCGCTGCTTCGACGTGCCAATCTGTTCTACAAGCGGTTCAAGAAAAGAGGGGAATTAAGTGACCTGGATGAGTCGCTCCGTCTCGCACGTCGCGCATTAGAGCTTTGTCCGCAAGGCAACCCCGATCGAGACTATGCAATGCATGATGTTGCATTTTACCTCTCTGAACGTTTCGACCATCTCGGAGAACTGTCTGACGTGGAAGAATCAACCGCCTACTTGCAGAGAGTGTTGAAACTTCGCCCACCGGGGCACTAACGCCAGAGTGGTTTCCCTATGCAACCTTGCATTAAACCTCTCTAAGCGTTTCAGGCAGCTTGGGTACATGGCAGACATTGATGAGGCTGTTTCGCTGGGACGTGGTGATCCCGTCGTGCGATATACCTCGATCGTCTCCAGCTCGACGCCCCCAGCCGAGAGCATCCGCCGTCCTTGACATTTCTCCGCCAAGATGAACGTCGCGAGACGCTCTGCCGTGCCCGTCTCCGCTCCTCCACGAACGCGGCCCTCACCGGGCGCGAGATGCGGGAACGCAGTCGAGATCTGGGATGCAGCTGACGCCGTCGCGTCGCCAACGACGTACATAAAACGAGACCGTGCGCCAGTCCGCTGAAACGCGTGTGAGAGTGGAGCAGGTAGAGGTCATCGCACATACTACTTACCCTGCGTCGCCGACGGTGATATCGAGCGGATAGCTTCACACCACGCCTCGATCGCCCGCTTGCTCGTTACGATCACTCCCGAAAGTCCTTGTGCACATGGGCCTCTGACGATCATGTCTCTGAGCTCATCGACATGGACGAGCACGGTCTCCAGCACAGGAACGGAGAGAGGTACGTAACCCTTGGCCTCGAGTGCGGCCTCGTATCGATCTGGACCATCTTCAGCTGGTGCTCTGAGAAGCAACCCATTCTTCATGGTGATAGAAGATTTGAATCAAGCACTCGACTTCCATTTCGGTCACCGCGCTCGTGAGAGTATATCCGATGTACAGTACAACACCACCGTGTAAACAGACCCTACGATGCCTTTCCCCCAAGGATCCTAATGACATTTTCGTACACCGTAAACACGATCCCACCGCTCATCTGCATCGCAAAAGTTCAAGTCACTCCAAACGTCGTCACGGCCCATAAAAGACGACTCACCACCAACCGTGCCAATCTCGGCGTCGTCCCCGTCCAGAACCGCAACAAACCTTCCTCGGTCAAGATCCGATACCCACAATGGAACGCATTCTTGTACTCGTGCGCCACATCGAGAGAGACTGCATACGCGTCTTGATGACGCTATCCCACGCTATCAAACAGACCACACGTCCCAACGACACAAGAAACTCACTCGAGCGGTTGCGTGGTATAGACCGTAACGAGCCCTGCGGCAGCACCAATCGCAAACGTGATCCCACGTCCTGGACGCGTGGTAGACTGCACAAATTGCTTGAGAGTGGTGTAAGTCGTGAAGCGGACCGCCGAATTAGCACCCTGTCGCATCATCTGTGACAGACGCGGTGAAGAGACTGCAGAGGAGTAGGA